>WBNH01009301.1:0-72189 GCA_013401255.1 Urocolius indicus | reverse complement strand
TTCTACGATTCTATGATTCTACGTTTTGGCTATTGAGTCCAAACTATCAGTGTGAAATATATGTCTACTTTATTTCTTCCTCATTCATGTACGACAGTTATCTTTAGGGCAGAGTTCAGGATATGTTTGTTCAACCTAGCAGTTTGAATCAATAGCCAAGTGGGAGTACCTTTTCTGTGGGGATTTAGCAGTCATGAAAGTGAATGGTCAGGTAAACAGATATTGATTCTCTTAGTTTTGCAGATGTGACTAATAATCTCCAACTGGGAATGATATTCCTTACTAAATACACTAGTGCAATTCTTCAGTGCTGGAAATCCAAGTAATTTATCTGCAAAACATCTCCCTGCACAGCCTGCACTTGGATGTTGTGCTAGCTGATCAGTTCCCCTCTCCAGCATGGAAAACTGATTTTTAATGTTGGAATGGTTAGTGAGGCAGAAGACCACTTGCAGTGAAGCTTGCTGAGTCTGTGTGGGGTTCTTGCCTAACCTTGGCCATACCAAGCAAGTAAATGAGTAAACTAGGTTTCCTATGTGAAAGAGAGGTACCTTAAGATGATGATTCACCTTCTTCTTAAATAAGTATTTTGTTGAAGTTAATTGCATAAGAAAGCAGAATTGTCCTGCAGTGTTTTCCTTCATTAGAGTAGTACCCTTTGGCCATGTGGAAATTTGTCTCGTCTAATATTTAGCCATTTAAGCAACAGCTGTGTAAGCTAATTATCTAGGCTTCTTAGACTGAGAAGGATATCCAGTGTGCGTGCTAAAATTGTTGTTAGAGATAGCATGAAACACTTTAGGAATGTGACTTTCTTTTTCCATGTGCTACAGAAGGAACCAACAGAATTAGCTTCAGCTGGACTTCAGACTCTTTCAGATAAAACACAGCATAGATGCAATTCACTTTTAGCTATGTAAAAATCTGTGTGTCTGGTTTAAATGAGAACGCTACTTTCACTTAGCCTTTCTTCACCATGTGTTTTGAGTAACTTCTGGTCACTTACTGTTGACCAACCCACATAAAACAGTCATTCTTCCTGTGTTTGGCTGGGATAGAGAAAAGTCAAGGCAATATAGTTCCTTTTACATTTCAAATTACCTTTTATGTTGAGGTACTCCACTGATGATTCTGCCAGGATTTCCCATGATGATGACTTCCTATATTTAGAAATATTCAGCTCCATCAACAATGATTGAATAGACTTTGGCCTTCTAGAGGATGACATTTTTCCGTGTGAGATAATTAAACAGATCTACACAGACAGCAAAATTCCTTCCTTTCAGGCATTGGTGGTTTGAGAAGACAGTTCATATTCTTTCTGTTCAAAACAAGTTTTATTTGTTTTACTGCATCGTAAATGTCTGATTTGTAATGAGTGTGGTAGTTTAATTTTCTTTCATTTTAATGAAAACCGGGAAAAAACAAAATCCCTAAAAACCACAGACAACTTAGCAACTCTGCTCAAAAGTGACAGCAGGCAGAATCTCTGACATCATACCACTCCCAAAGCAGCATTTACTGTCCCAGAGCATGTAAAATATGGCAGGGACATTACAGAAGACAAAGCCATAATTGTTACTGCAGAAACACTAAGATCTGTAGCCAGTAATCTCTTGAGAAGACGAAAATATGAAAGCTGAAGTTTTACATAGTGTAAAGATTGCTGCCATTCTTCAAACCGGGACTGTATGGTGGAACAGCTCCTGAGCTTTTGCACTGGTTCCAGCATGCTCTTGAATTCTGTCCCAGTTGCAACTGCAGTTTTTTACTCCTGTGTCTAGTTGGGAAGCCTGCTTTTGCAATGAAACTTCTGCTGCATTCACAGCCCTTCCTGAGTTCTGATCCCGGGTTATGAGCCAGTGGGTTTTCAGCCAGCATGACTTTTTGCACATATGGTAGGTAGGCTATTCTGCTTTCCTTTATTTATGAAGATCATTAGGCTTTTTAAGAAAGCAACAAAAATGCATTAGAAAAGGTGGCATTCACGTAACATCGTTGCCACTTAACACTATAAGGAAGACAAATCACATCTTTTGGTCTGCAAGAGTCTGCCAAGTCCAAGCTGCCTCACAATGTTCTGCAGCAAATTTGGTTAGCACAGTTGAGGAAAAATGATTGTGTGTGCTGAAGTGATTGCTGTTTTCACTTTCTTTCATTCTTGTATCTGTAGCACTTTGACATGGCAAATCACTGCTAAGAGAAAGGTGCAAAGTGTCTGTCAGTGAATGGCTTAGCATCAAAACAGACCAATTAGCAATGTCCCCATCTGCTGCCTGGACTCATGCTTGCTCACTGCTTGTTCCCAGAGCCAAGAATGGAAGCTGTGGGTTTCATGCACAGCAGAGGTAGCCATTATCTCCAGTGCTATACCTTGTCCAAAGAACTTACAGGAGCTGGAGAACAGAAGGGTTGTCAGTATCTTTTTTACAGGAGCTAGGCTTCTTCTCTTAAAACTTAACACTGTCCAAGAGATCACTAGACTACTTGGGGTCCATTTAAGACAGAAGGTTAGAGTTGATGCCAAAACCAGATCTCTGACCCTTTCACATCTGTGTTGGGAGAGAAACTGCCATGCCTACTGGAAAGCATCAATGTGACAAAAATTCATTAGGTTAAAATTTGAGACTGGTGAAAAATGTAAAGGGATGCTAATGAGAACCTGCTAATCTATAAACTTCATGTTTGTGACATCAGGTATGCTGGTTTTGGCTATGATAATTTTCTTCATTGTAGCTACTACGGGGCTATGTTTTGAATTTGTGCTGAAAACAATGTTGAGGACATAGAGATGTTTTTGTTATTACAGAGAAGTGCTTGCACAGTGCTAAGGCCTTTGCTGCTTCTCACTCTGTCCTGCCGTGGGTGGGCTGGCGATGCACAAGAAGTTGGGAGGGGACACAGCCAGTACAGCTGACCCAAGGGATATCCCATACCATAAGACAACATGTTCAGACTATAAAGCTGGAGAAAGAAGAAGGAAGGGGGGATGTTCAGAGTGACAGTGTTTGTCTTCCCAAGTTAGCGTTACATGTGATGGAGCCCGGCTGTGCTGGGGATAGCTGAATAGCTACCTGCCCTTGAGAAGTGGGGAATAAATTCCTTGATTTGCTTTGCTTGTGCATGCAGCTTTGCTTTACTTGTTAAACTGTCTTTATCTCAAGCCATGCTTTTCCCCACTTTTACTCTTCTAATTCTCACCCCCATCTCACTCAGGAGAAGGAGTGTGTGGCTGCATGGAGCTTTTTTTTCCAGCTGTGGTTAAATCATGACATCAGGCCATTAATTACTGGGTAAACTAAATGAAGTGAGAAGAAAATGTTTGCATGCATTGACATGAAAATGGAGTCTGTTAGATTGGTTCTGCATGCTGATCACAACATGTATACCAGTTTTGTCGTCATAAGCTTCTTTGTGGCCCTCAGTTACCCCCTTGGAAAGGCCTGAATACACAAGTGGCAGTAAGTTTCTCAACCTATGTTCCATGGTTTTACTTTGCAGAAGTCTCTCATTTTAAGGGCTACATGAAAGGCTTTCCACAGCACCTCCAGTGTTCTCAGTCCTTTCCAGCATCACTCCAAATGAAGTTGTGTTGCTTGAAATTCCTTGGTGTGTGGCTGCTGCCAAAATCCATACTCCTGAGTGCTATGTGAAAATCTTAACTTGGGGTCTGGGAATGGAGATGAGGCTCTGCTGTGAGTGCTGAGGACTCTCTTTGCACCTTCTGATTGAGGCATGGAGAAATTTTGTGTCAAGAAATCAGGCATCAAAATATTGTTTCCATGATCTCCTGTACTTTTAAAGTCTAAAAGCACACCATAAGGCACGGATAAACACGATCTTCATGGATAGGAGATGAAGTTGGAGGCTGAAAAACTGTAACTCACTCTGATGTGCTTTACATTTGTAGCAATAAAAACCCTGATAACCTGCATTTCCATTCTGTCCTGCTTATCTGTTTCTTATCAGGTGAAGACTATAATGACAAAGGAGAAGACCTTCTTATGGATTTGTGGTGTTTTCTGATATCTGAGAATAGCTCTACTCATGCTTTTTCCTCCAAAGGAGCACTAGCGATCACTGCTTTTTGTGAAACACTTGACAAAATCGTGTATTTTTGAGACTGTTTCCCCTTTGCCAGATGCTGTGATTGCACTAGTCTCTTTTTCTTAGGAAATCAGACCAAAATAGATCTACAGCTGATTTTGCCTTTTCAAGCAAATTATCCAGCTACATTAAAAGCAATAACAGCAACAACAAGATATTCCTTTTCTTAGTGAGTCCAGTTTGACCCCAGAAGAGTTGCCAAGACTGCTTAGTGTACCGAAGAGTAGAACAGGGCACAGTTCATGTGATCTTCTGAGGCATAAGTCAGAGAGAGTCAAATCTTTCTCCTTGTGTAAATCAGGAAAAAACAGTGGGCTCTGAGAAAGAAATTGACCCATAACTTCTCTGTGAGGGCTGTTTGTATTTTCTTCTTTAATAGTAGAAACTGGAATGGGTGGAAGGGGAAAACAAGGATGATTTGCTCTTCTTCTCTAACAGAAAACGAATGGGGAAGGATTGGAGAAGCTCTTCTCTCCAAGGAGTCTCATCACTGACTTGTCCTATGGGATGGCTGCATCTGGTTCAGCTTAAGCTGTTATCTGCCTCCGTTATCGACCCTTCAACCAGTTTCTGACGGCTGCTGGAAGACTGCCTTTTCTCCCTTGCTCACATCTTGCCATTCTTCTTTCTCCCACTGCTCCTATTTCATTTTAGGCTTTTTTTTTTTTTTTCTTTTTTTTGCTTTCCGGAAAGCCCTGTAAATCATTCCCAGATGCGCTGTCAGGAAGCACGCAGGCTACAGCCAGGCTGCACTGATGTGTGTGGTGTGCTGCCGCAGCCCCGTGCCGCCGAGCCCCGGCGCTGGCCGCAGGCACCGCGCCCGGTAGATGGCACCGTTGATCGTGTTATTGCTCCGACCACGGCCCGAGCATGGAAAAGGTTTTCCTCCTCGAACCTGGCCGCCAGCTAAAACGGATATCAGCCCCCTCTTTGTAGAGATGTCACTTACAAGCGAAGTAGAGACTTCACTGTATAGCCTTTCCCAGGACTTTCTGGGAACGATTCAGTGACAATGCCTTAAATGGAAGAAGACTGCAGGAACAATAGCGGAACTAGAGGTCAATAGGATAGAGCCCAGGGGAGTTTTCTTTTTCTGTTTTGCTCTTAAAACATACCCCATTGCTGCTTTACTTTCTTCATTCTATTCAGTAACACATTTGCTTTGAGGCATATCTCCAAACTGAGTAACTTTGAAAAGATTCAGGCAATGGTCGATTACAAACATGGTTTAGCTCTTCCATAATAATGAAAAGTGCTATTTTCTTACAACACGGAGCAGCTGTTATCTAAGGCTTTTGGATTCCTTCAGAACACTAATGAAGTATGCCTTGCAACACCTCTAGCAGATAGGAAATATTAATTCCCCAGGAGTCCTGTTGACCTCACCAGGTGCCTGTGTGTTTCTGTGTGTCTGAGGAAGAGATGCTCACATGAGTAAAGACTACAGAACCAGGGGTGCGATGTATTTTATGCCTTTTAAAGTACTTGTTTTTCCCAAAAGGAAAAATACACCAACAACAGAAAAGAAAACAGTTTTACCTTTCAGGAGTTAGCCTCTGCAGCACGTTTGGTAGGGAGTCAGGTTGCTTGGTTATAGGTTAGCTACAAGTTTCCAGTTGGTAGTGCGTGCATTATGTGTACCTCGAAGACAGATTTAGTGACTTCAGAATCATTTACTATGAAAGGTTAAAAGAAGTTGCTCTTTCTAAGCTCCTGCTGCACAGCCAATGTAATTTTAATACTGTGTGCAGTAGGAAAGGAAAGAAATGCAATGCTGAAACATTTAACAGGATATATTTTTCCATCTTTATTTTAAGTTATGAAAACTGTCTGCAAAAAGCTAGTAAGTGTTTCCAGTCAATGATAGTTTCCTGGCATCCAAAGATTTGGAAAATGAAAAGAAATATCCAGCAGGGAAAAAAAACCCACCAAGAGCAGAAGACAAAGAGAACAACTTGGATTTTCTATATTTATCTGTGTGCTATGCGTATCCACTTCACTGGGCTGTCAATTTTAATTGGACTGCAACCCACTGTAGTTGGGTTCACACTGGTTCAATTAAAGAAATCTAGTCGTTACCTTTTTTTTTTTCCCATATTGCTCATAAATAGGAGTATTGTAGGAGTAATAACGTTAACCCCAGTGTCCTGGCAGAATGCCAGCTCAGGTAATTATATTCTGCCTTTGGAAATTGCAGTTGCTGATCTAGCTGAATATATATTGGTCTTTATTTTCCGTTTCTGATCATCATGTTATATAGCGCTGCTGTGTATTGCTAAAGAGCCACTCCAGATGTGGCTGTGTTTCAGTGATCGCCGAACCAAGTAGGAAAAAAAAAATCCTGATCTCACCTCTGAGTAAAATTCTAGACTATTTACAACATCAAAGTGCAAGGTTGAGGGTGAGGTTTGCTTGACTTAAAGATTGCTTGATGAAAGCACGCATGGAAAGTATTGATGGACTCTACTGATAGTTAATGGTTTGTGGAAACTTAGCATAGTGATGTGGTTATGATGAGGAAGAGTAGAAGGATTTTGTAGTCTCACTCAGGAAGATTGTCACAAGCGAGGTAGGTCAGGCTGAATCTTTGACTTAAAGAATGGTACAGCTTGGGAAAAACAACCCTTTAATAGCTTGATAGGTTTGCACAAGGACGACTCATCACCAACGGCAGAATGAAGATGGGCAGTTGCTGAAAAAATGGTGTATAGTACCCTCAGAAAAGAGTGGTTGGATGTGGTAATTTTGTAGCTCTTTTTCTGCACAACTGTCATTATGAATGGTTTAAAAAAACAATGACACACACCCACCACCTTCCTTTCCCCCCCACAAAGAAACAATAATTAAGACTAGCCAACTGGAATGGATTCTTCCACAATGTTTACCTTTGTAAGTTTTGAAAATTGCCCATAGTATTGCTGAAAAAAACAGACATTTGTCTACAAAATAATCAGTAGCAGCTTAACTCAGCATTTATTGACATTACGATGAGAAAGGTTGAGTGACTCTGTCCTTCCAGTGCTCACTTTCCCCCTGCAAAAATGGGGCAAGAGTATCTGGATAGCCTGCACGAGAACAAGGATTAAGCTTGTGTAGGGTGGCTTCTAAATAAAAATGAGACTCGTGTAGCAAAATGAGCAGAATAGTGATAAAGTACAGTGAGCATTCGGGAAATCGGCAGCCAAGAGACAGCGTAAAGGTCAAAACACCAATCTTCTCTTTCAAAGATCTCTCAAGCCAGGGAGGTATGTGCCGACTCAAATGGCAGGGAGGTATTTAATTCTCGCAGGCGTTTGATGATGATTTGGCACCTACCTGTCACTCCTGCCTTGGGGACATCTCCAGCTTCAAAATATTGCTAGCTTTTGCTTCGTTTAAGTGGAAACTGAAACTGCATTATAGAATTTGTCAGTCTCCTATTTAGCTTATGTTATCCACCCCGTCCCTCTATCTGCGTTTACTGAGCATACGTAGTTTTGCCTTGTAAACCATCCTTAAATTTTCTCCTTTGGGATTACAAAGACCCCTCGTTCAGCAGACTTCTCATTGTCCAAGTAAGAGGGATTGCTTTGACGAGCCTGCTGGAGTTAACCAACGTTTCAGTGGAACGGGCCACATGGCAGAGAATCACCTATGTGACCAACGACCTGAGGTCTGTCCCAAATCTTCCTCTTCCGATAGGTGCTGGCTTTAAATCCTCCCAAATTTTATTTCTCAGATTTTACAGGGTGGGGGACACACAGTTGTTTCCATATTCTGATGGCGACTGGAAGATGAAAGACAAGCTTCAGGACTGGTGACAGTTTTCAGGCCTGACAGCATTAGCTTATGTATCCAATCATACAGTAATGATGCAATCCCTTAGCATACCGTACACAGAGAGCTGTCAGGTCTGTAGCAATCCAATTAAGTTACACCATTTCTAAAGCTAGATGATTTGAGGAAGCTTAAAACAGAGTGAACACTGTGCTGGCTCAACGGCTGTGTCAATTATCTGGTTGGATGTTCTTGTAGCTCTGGTTATTGAAGCATGTGGACTTTTTTTTTTCTTTTTTTCCCTAGAGTGAGACCAAAGAGAACACATTTAAGACTTAATTGTTACCCAGCTTTATTATTATTTACTATATGAGAATCCTTAAATGTGTTTGAAAGAGATGGTCATATCACTTGGGGAAAAAAACCAACAGAATACATGGATTGCATTATGCATTTTCCAGGCTTTTTTGCTGAAACTGAAATATAAAAGCTCCTTTATAGTAGCTGGAGTTTGTGTGGAGGTCGTTGTTTGACCTTTGCTGTGGGAAGCCTACGTGGTTCCTGTCAAAATCTTTTCTTTCTAACCCTTTAGTTTCAGATATCTGTCTGCATTTCTGTTTGTGCTATTCCCATTATCTTTGTATCTGAAACGCATGAGACAGAAAAGGGAAGCAGCTCTGCAGCATAGCTATCTTTTTTTACAACTCTCTTTTTGTGGCAAGTTAATTGAAAGCCCTCTGTGAAGTTCCCTCTGAGCTCAGCCCTCCACCCTCCCAAGGTGTCCAAGGACTCTTGCTGCAGGTTCCTCAGAGGTGCATGAGCTTCACTCTTTGTTTAGAAATTTGTACAAGGAGCTGTCTTACATGCTTTCTGGGAAACACAGACAAGATGATATTACTTTCAGAATTCTGCTTTTAAATCAGAGGGGTTGGCCACCCATCCAAAATAATCTTGCTCTCCCCTGGCAAAAGCCTGAGGAAACAGCCACTCGTACTCTAACAACACTTGTGTCCTTCTTCATCTTATCTGCAAATCAAAGTCAATGTCCAGTCCTCCAAAAATAGTCTGCTGCCAGTCCGTCGAAGGTAAATCACAGTTGTGACAAAATTGATGTTAAAATTAATACTCGTTTCACTGGGACCACAATTTCAGCCCAGATACATAGATCTAAGAAACGACCAGCTTGATCTCCTCTGCCACTTCAGAGCAGGAAGTGAGATAGCCGGCTGCATCTGTATAGGATTGAAGACAATGCAGCTTGTCAGGTGTTATGTTTCAGCAAAGATGGATTGCAAGAATGAGGAAAATGTTACAAAGCACAGCCAAAGAGGGAAGAACAGTGTGATTGCATGTCTGCTTTGGAGGCCCTCAAGCCCAACTCGGCTCTGCAAACGTTCCTCAGAGTTTGACACTACCAGAGTTGACAGAACTATTTAATTGTTACACCATGCAATGGGGAACACATCTTACTCTTGGATGCCATACTGGGCTGTTGATGGAGAAGGAAATGGTTATCTCGGTGGTCGAGTTGGTGTTCCCATCAGCTCATGTCTTGCAGAAAACATCCTGCTAAGTTCAGTGGTTAGCCTGGCCTTGTGTTCCATGAAGAATATGTCAATACTGGTGCTGATATTGCTAACTGTTTTTTTGCAACGGCTTTTAAAAAGCTGAACCATAGATTGCTTCTCAACCAATTGTTCTGTCCACCTTTTTGATGTGAAATTATGTATCAATACATATGGATAGATTTCTTCCTTCTCTTTGCAGGAAAGCAAAGCTGACCCATGAAACAGAGACATGTGTGTCTTCCAGGACAGAAACAATATTCCCGGCACAAATTCAAGTCTCCCGCTGTGAACTCGAACACACCATCGTATGTAGAAGGCAAGGGTTGAAAAAGAATAGAAATGGCCCATCTGCAGTCACTGGCAAAACTCCCGAGAGAAAGCCAGGAAGAAAAAAAGGGAAGCAGGAGAATTTTTAAATGCACAGTTTCACCTTTTATCATGTTTCTAATCCCATTTTCTTGGCTTCTCTGTGTCTTGCTTCACCGTTGTTTGTCTCCAGCATGTACATTCTTCAGGCTTTATAACGCTTCATCTTAAGGAGGAACCTGGAGAATGTTTTTTGCCTGCTAACGAATAACCCGACTTTTTTTCATCACCGAAGCCAATCAGGGGCGGGAGATTAGAGTAGACAGAGGACTGAGATTTGCATATTAACAACGCACTTATTGAAAAATAGCTGTCTCGTATTTAGACCAAACTGTGCCCTCCGATTCGCCAACACCGGCTGCCAGCCAATGCAGAGGGGGGAATTAAAGGTCAGATGGCTTGGTGGGTTGGTTCTTTTTTTCCCTTTCAAAGGAGAACCATAGAGTGCTCGTATAAATCAGATAGCGGAACCCGCAAGCAGGCAGTCGAGCGCGCTCAGCGAACCTGCTGGGCTTGGGCTCTGCCACGGCACGGCTGCTGTGCCCTCTCGGTGGCTCCAACGAGTCTATCCCTGCCTAATCTATCATACTGTGTATATTAATGTTTCAGCTTTACAGTTCTATTTCCATTAGGGGAAGATTGCCTGTGAGCCTCTTAGTGGATAAATAGGAATTTACAGCTTTTGAAAATTCTCTTAAAGCTTGCAGGATCCACAGAAAAAGAAATGACACGTGACTATTTTCGAAGCTTTAAGAGGTCCAGAGCGCCTAATTGTGCTCTCAGGTATCTCTGTGCGGCTCCCACTGAAGTCTGGGGATGCAATGCATGCTCATGTGATAGCTAAAATGAGCCCTTTTTTAAACTGAAAAACACCCCACACTTCAGTTATTAAGAAATTAGACTATAAAATCTTCAGGGTCAAGCCAGCAACTACCCAAGAGCTGTTTAGGATGTAACAAAGCGAGGTCTTGGATGGACTCGGGCACTGTGCCGACCTACATGCAGCAAATAAAGGATGAAACCATCATTGAAAATAATGTAAAGAAAGTAACGCTTTCTTCTGCAGATCTGCACAGGCGTGCTCATGTGCGGGCAGTTATCCAGGTGGTTCTGTGGGAAGGAAAGAGGGGACAAACCTAAATGTCCCTGATGAAAAAAGCCTCATCAAGCATTTTTACGCTCCAGTCAATTAAACAATACCAACACTGGCAGAAGTATTTCTTCTATCTATGTTTTATATCACCCAAGGCTTACACAACAGCCAAGAGGAGTGAGTTTTAACCCTCAATGTTGTGCTGCTGTATGTGTGTGTTCTGCATATGAGTTCTGCATGAACTTCCCTGCAAGTTCTCCATGTGCTTTTTGAAAGGTGCTCGTTTAAGATCGACCAGGCTTAGGGCATGTGCTTTAAAAGACGGAAAACATTGGGTTTACTGTGAATAACAGAGAAGAGAATGCTGGAGTTACATCTTACTTTCATCAGGGCTACATTTAACAGAAATGTCTCCAGCAACTTTTCCTTTATTCATCTCTCTGCATTGCCACTAAAAAGCAAAGCAAGAACCAGTCAGGGGATAAGTAATCCCCATGTGCACAGCTGGGCTGAGAGCAGCTCCTGCTCCTCAGCACAGGTAGTTTACACTCACCTAAACCACAGCATTAATTTCCATGTTTTGTCCTTGACACGTGTCCTTGTGTTGCTCGGAATAATTTGTGTCAGTATTATTTGTTGTCACTTCACAAACTGAAGCTGTGACACTAACCCTGCCAGCCAAGGGAAAAAAAGCTACACACAGAGGCAACGCCAGCCAGCGTTGTTTAAATCAGATGAGCTCAGTGATGTGGAAATTGCTTCCATTGCATAAGCATGCTTGCTGGTAAACCCGAACCCTTGGGCTGGTGAGCATGTGTAATTAGCTTGATACCTGTGGATGTAATTCAGGACCACATTGGTGAAAGAAACACTGTGGAAAAGGAGAGGCAGGTGATTTTTCTCTCACATTTCTTTCCTACTATGAGAAATCATAGCTGCTGCGTGCAGTGTGATGGTCAGATGTTAGTTTCCAGTTTTCAGCCACAGCCTCTTTTCACTTACTGACTAATGGTCACCGAGAAGTGTGCTGAAATGTATTACAAATGGGCACACAAAGGATTCCTCCAGTGCCAAAGCACAACCGTCCCTCCAGAGGACAGGCCCTGCTTACAGCAGCCCCACATGGCAGTTTAGGACAGGAGAGAAACAGGTTTTTCCCATGCAAATAACAGGAGGAGTTCAGGTCAGTGAGCACTTTCTGCAGGAGCAGAGGTGCTGCCACAAAAGCCTTTGTTAACGCTCTACTCAGGCAAGGTGTTGGGCAGCACCTTTAGGAGCAGCACTTGGTTTTGGGGAAGCATTTGTTGCCACTGGTTCCCCTGGGTCCAGCCTCTTGTCCTGGAACGAGCTGTCGTTGGCCACCTGCTCCATAGCTTCACAGACAAAAGATGAGCTCAGGTGCTCTTGTCACACCTGAGATCTTGTCTCTTGCCTGAGATCTTGTCTCTTGTCTGGGAGATGGCATAGGCCAAAAAAATAGACCCTGTAACAAGGGGTGCTGGTTTTAAGCCACAGCTACCTGGCAGGCAGCAGCCTCTGCAGATTAGACATAACTACTTCTCACTGGTGGATCTCCAGAGGAAACACCAGTCCCATCGGATGGGGTGTAGCTCCTACACCTGCGCAAGCTGCTGCGAGCTGCGGCAGAGTGTGTTAGAGGGGAGGCCTCGGGGAAAACTCGCGTCAGGATGCTCTGGCGGGGTGCCTGGAGGACTCCCTCTTCGCCGGGCGTCCCCCGCTCCGCTCCGCTCCGCCCCGCCCCGCCCCGCCCTGCCAGCCCCCGCGGCTCCGCAGGGCCCGCTCCCCGCCGATCCCCCGCATCCAACGGCAGCCGGCGGGGCTTCACCCCGCATCCTGCGGCCCCGGCGCCCGACACAGGGGCCGCACCCGCCACCTCCTCGGCGGGGCCGCGGCCCCCGAGAAGCCGCGACTGCCCGCGGCTGCTCCCGCCGCCGGGCTGTGCGCTCTCCGCCCTCTTCGCCGCCCCTCTCCCCCCTTCCTCCTCCTCCTTCTCCTCCTCCTTCTCCTCCTCCTCCCGGAGCCTTGACTCCCCTGCACACCTGCCTTGCCATTTGTCGGCGGCTTTGCTAGGAGGGGAGAATTTTCCCTCGGTCCCTTGCAGCATCTCTCCCCGGCGCGCACACACACACACACACACACACACACACTCGCACGCACACACCGAGGCACCGCGCTGCCTGTGCATCGGCAGCCGCCGCCTCTCCGGCACCCCGCGCCGCCGGCCCCGCGCTCCCCGCCGCCGCGGCCCGCTCTCCCCCCCCCGGGTAGCGGCTCTCCCCGGTGAGTCAGAAAGTTTACTCTCCTGGGCGCCCGGTTTTTGTTGTTGTTTGGGGCCCGCCTGTTTAGGGTGGGTTTTTATTTTCCCATTCCCGCTAGCGGGCTGCTTATCCACTTATTTNTCCTTTTTTTTTTTTTTTTTTTTTTTTAAAAATTGCAGTAGCTGCTGCAGCGGCGGGGGGACGGGGCTCCCGCGCCCGCCGCTGCCGCTGCCCCCGCCGGGGACAACCCCCGGCGGGCATAGCCTTGGCAGGGACTCCGGGGGTCGGAGCCCGGGGTCCCTCCCGGCTGTAACCCCCCTCTCCCGTGTCAGCCCGAGAGTGAGGTGGTTGCAGCTGCGAGGATCCCGGCAGCCCCCCTGCAGTTTGCAGAACAGTTTTGGGTTGGCAGCTCGAGAGGTGATTGTCCCATCCCCTCCACTCCTCTTTCTCCCTGTTCCTCGAGCGAGTGCATTAAAACAGGTTTCAGCGAAGCTATAGGTGACAGGATCGCGGTGTGCGACCGGTGAGTCAGGACAGGAGAACTGCTGGGCACCGGTTTGTAACTAGCGGTGTTATTGTAGTGGGTTACCAGCTGGGGAATAGCCGTATCCTACCCTGGCGAGAAGGGGGGATTGGTTGTGGGTCGTGTCCATCTCTCGCTGCTTTGATCTAATCGCTAGATACCAGCAAGTACCTTGCTGTTGTCTGAGGTAGAAGAAGCTCTTTTGCTTTTTTTTTTCTTTTGTTCTTTATTTCCAAATGTGTTTCTGGTGAGGGATTCCTGGTTTCTGAACGGGAGGTTAGAGGCTGAATAAATCCGTCTCTGAGCAGGAGAGACAAGAAGCTCTCAGATCCTTCCCGTGAATTGTGTATTTTCTATGTTACATGTGATTACTTATTTTTTAATCAGTGGAAGTTCTGCTGTAATGTGTCAAAAGCTTTGATGTCTTTTGCAATGTGCCTCATTCATTTTTTTTGCCTCCAATTTAAAATGGAGTGATAAAATGCATAGACTTTTAATAAATAAGTTGAAAGGACTTCGAAATAGTGCATGTTGTGCCTGGTGTGAAATTGTAGATGTACATAAAAGAGTAATAACTGCTCTGCAGGTTTTATTTAAAACCTTTTTTTTCTTTATGGCTTTGTGCTAAACTCTCTTCATATGTCTCTCAGCTTTTAAGTATGATTGTTTTTTGCTGGTGAGGTCTCCTGTCATGTTGTGGGGATGCTGTGAAAGGCACCCACATTTGTCTGGTTTTAGTAATCTTCTAATGTCTCACAAAGACTTGCTGCTGTAAATATAAGTGAAATGTGCTGTTGTGGCTCTCACTTTTAGGTCTCTTTCCCTAATGCTTTTATTTATTTTTCTATCTGTTTATTTATTTATGTTACAACCGAAGGGGGGAGGGGCAGGAGGAGGACAAGGAATTGTTTCTGACTCTTCTATCTGTTCAAATGTGGACAAAAGAAAAAAGAAACACATAAAGAAATGAAGGCGCTGAAACAACCCTGAGCTGAATTCCAAGAACAAAAATGACTCTGGCATGAGTGCTCGCCCGCACCAGGCGTTCCGCAGCATGTGGTATTTACAGAACTTGCAGCGTACAGTAGCTCTCCAGTAGTAAGAGAACGTTTTGTATCCTCAGAAGCAAAAGTCTTTGACAAGTCGGCAAAACTATAGATACAGTCAAGGAACGCTGATGCACGTGTGAGGGTGTGTGTATATAAATATCGCCAGACTGCCTAAGTTCATTTTTCCTCTGAATAGTTTGTCTTCTTCAACCTGGACTATATGCATCCTTTCCCCTGGATTTTGAGGCATTTTTTACTGTTCCTCTCCGTGTGCATGTATCTTAATGTTAGTCTTAATCTCTCTGTGAAGTACAAAATAATCTGGTAATGGATTTAGAAGACTCTATTTCCAGGCAAACCAGGCAATAGATCATGAAATCAGACAATAGTATTTTGTTTCCTAGCAACCCCCTACTGCGAACAGAAAACAAAACGATGGTGGATGCTTTCACATCATGATAGCTCTATGTCAAAACCCCCAAACAGTAGATACAGAGCTACTAATTGTCTAGTGAGATTTGCTCCTATCCGTTTCAGCTGCTTTGTTGGTATTTTCCTTCTGGGAGAAAAGGGATTTGCTAGGTAAGTGCAGTTAAATGGTTAAAATTTCACTGTGCTCTCCTAGCTTGATAACAATGTCTGTTAGAAAGGAGAGGGCACAAAATCAAGTAGTAGCTGTAGAATTTTTGCCAATAAGAGTATTTGAAATACCCTGTTCTTATTGCTGGACTTTTTCTAAATCTATGCTATTACAGCCCCTTGAAAATCAGGTTTATCATCTCCTATATCCAGTATGCAATCTTTTTTGGACTTTGTCTAGTTAGTCATCCTTTAGCTTTGTGTTTTAAAACTACATTTGCTAGAATGTATTGAAAGGCAAATCCTTTGCCGCTCACAAAGGGATAGGAAGTAAGATTCTAAGTCTGCTTTGCTGTGTTTACGTTCTTAGCACCCAGATCACATCTTCAAAAGAGCCTGAGCTGTCACAGTGCAGCAGGATCGGCTCCTAGGTCATGATCTTTTGAAAAGTGCTTTTGGTAATGCAGTAATTCCCTTAGTTAAAGTGTCCTGAGCATTGAAATGGCATCTTGACTCTGGACCAATCTCGGGTGCACTTTGTGCACTGCCATCTATCTGAAAGAATCCATTAGTGCAAACTGTGGATCTAACTCGCTATCAGCGCTCACTGCCTGTTGGGTTCAGCCTTCCAGCAGGTGCTAGTGCTTCCAAGGCTGCGCTAGGGAAAGGAAGCGAGTAGGTATAGATGAGTGGTTGCATGTAGAACACATCAGAGGAGCTTCTGTGCTTTTGTCTCTTTACCACCTTTCCTCCTTTTATGAAAAGTGGCAAAATGTTGTTCACAGAGTTTTACCTACCAGTCTTTGCTCTCTATTGGTATTTACAGAGGTTACACTGTAAATAATACAGTAGCAGTTTTCCTATTGGTTGCATCAGTGAATTTGTGAAAGTGAAGGTCCATCTGGAAAGCTATAAAATCACAACAACAAAATTGCCATGGGGAAGACAGCAAACTTAATCATGTATGCATTATTAAACAACAGTATTTGAGCTAGGTGTGGGAAGGGTGTTCTCTCAGTGACTTTGGGTTTTGCAGTGTTATTTAACAGATCCAGTATGCAGTCGTGTACAATTTATTTACATTGCCTACAGGTATTTTTTCTAGTTCATCTCAAGTGCTGAGGTACAAAAGCATTAGAACAGGTGCCATGTCAATAAAAAATGTGGAAGCGAAATGGACAGAGAATATTATGATTCTGATAAATGTCAATGAGCAGCTACTTTCTTGACTATATTTGAAACCACACGTTTTGGTGCCATAGCGTGTGTGGATGGTTTAGTTTAGAACGTGTTAATTGAATTTTGGAAGGCTTTGTGGATTGAGAAGAAGAAGTAGTAATTTTCCAATGTTTCTTTCCTGTTTTCTTCCTCAAATGGCACTCCTCCCAAACCTTGAATCTTACAATTAGGTAGTCCGCAGATTTATGGCTGCCTAATTGTACTTAGCCTCGGCCTGTGTTTACTAGACAGCAGAATGAGGGAAGGCAAAGAAAACAAAAAGTACAAATGGAAAACGGGGAGAGAAAGGTCATGAAGCATTCTGTGTGTAAACAATGGGAGGCATTTGGAAGTGATTTTAAATACTCTCCACAAAATTCCCATTATGCCAACTGCATTTGTTGCTGCTGGTGAATGTAAAATCTTACATCCACTGTCATGTGGGTTGGCGATTGATGGAGACAATCAAACCATGACTAGACCCAAAGGCTAATACCTACTTTACCATTCTCTCCCCCTAAAAATCCATCTTTCATGGGTTAAGTGAGTTAAGTTCCTTGCATTTAAAGACATGTGCTAGATAGAGATTGAGAAATGGACAGCTTTGTTCTCGCTGTTCAACTACACAATGATGGTCAGAGCTAATGAGCTACTGGGGAATGTGCTGCATGTCTTACTGAGATCCACGTGCTTTTTTACATTTTTCATTGGGCTGCCTTTGTATTTTCTTCTTTTTAAGAGGGTACTGCAGTAACAAGAATATATTATAGAGGTATTTATTGCATGTTTAAATCCTATAGGCTTAGTATTGCATATTTACACAGGTATTTATTTCTTTTTCATATTTTAAGACAGTAACAAAAGCACAATGTCAGTTTTGGATTCTCTCAAAGCTTCATTTTTTAATTCTGTAACATAAAAGCATTGAGCTCTCATTGGTTGCCAGATATGGAAAATAAACTATCCAAGTGATTATAGAAACTGAAGATTCATTTCAGCACACTACCTCATGCCTAATTTTTTTTTTTTTTCTTAATATATGCTTAAGCTCATATGTGTTTGCTGAGATCAACTGCATTTAAGCATGTGGTTGAACTTACGCATGTAATTAAATGTGTTGTCGAACAGAGTCCTTGAGCAAAACTTGCAACCTTTGAAACTAACGTCTTTGCTTTGGAGTAAACAGAATGTTAGGATAATTCCTACAGGACAGTACAGTAAAGGGAATAAATCTGGGGAAAAGGCAAGTTCCAAAGGCAATAGGTATCAAATTGGGAACTTAGTGACTGCTAATAGTGATGCTGGAAGGAATCTAGAGTTAAGACCCAGCAGGAAGTAATACATGAGTCCACAGTGTGGCTTGATTACAGAACAGCACAGTTTGTGCTTGAGCTGACAAGAAAAAGGTACCACGTCCATGAGGAGAGAGCTAGGATTCTCTTTTTATAAGAATCTATTGTGAACACATCCAAAAACTCTGAATATCATATCAGTGGGAAAGTATCGACAATTTGAGTGAAGCTCAAAGAAAAGCATTTGGGGTTCTGGAGAAACTAGCTTGAGAGGAAATACTGAAAAAAACCAGATGTATTTCTAGGCTTGTATTGAATATCATAGAATAGTAGGGACCTTTAGAGATCATCTAGTCCAACCCCCCTGCAGAAGCAGGTCCACCTAGATCAGATCATATAGGAATGTATCGAGGCAGGTCTTGAAGTCCTCTAAGGAAGCAGACTCCACACCCTCCCTGGGCAGTCTGTGCCAGGGCTCCCTCACCTGAACAGTGAAATAGTTTTTTCTTATGTTTAAATGAAACTTTTTGTTCCAGCTTCATCCCATTACCCCTTGTCCTGTTGCTAGATACCATAGAAAAAAGGGATGACCCAACCTCCTGACATCCACTATTTAGATATTTATAAACATTAATAAGATCTCCCCTCAGTCTCCTCTTCTCTAGACTAAACAGCCCCAGTTCCCACAGCCTTTCCTCATAAGGAAGATGCTCCAGTCCCCTGATCATCTTGGTGGCCCTGCACTGGACTCTCTGCAGAAGTTCTCTGTCTCTCTTGAGCTGGGAAGCTCAGAACTAAACACAGGACTCCAGATGAGGCCTCACCAGGGCAGAGTAGAAGGGGAGCAGAACCTCCCTCGACCTGCTGGCCACACTCTTCGTGATGTACCTCATATCAGGAAATGAGTTAACTAACTACATGTAGATATTTGAAATGTATTGTAGTCAAAGGCATCAGATTTTTATTTTTTTGTTCATTATGTGAGAGAATACCTAGGACTAAATGGGGAAACTGAGAAAATAAAAGTTTAAGATGGATTCTGTGCGAAACCTTAGTGTCAGAAAAATGCAGTGGAGCTTATATCAGTCCAGGCATTGTGAGAACCTCCCATGCCTCTTCAGACACTTAGAATGAGAGTAGGCAGGTTACCAGCAAATGTACTAGAGGAGGCAATTCTGCATTTTCATGGAGGTTGATTGTAAGATCTATGAGCCCTTTTTCGTGTCTCTGTTTCATTCTAGTTTCAACTGAAGGTTATCAGAGAAACTAGGTCAGATACTGGGCCAACCATCTTTAACTTGATTTTTCTCAAACTATAGTGTTCATAATTTGGCCAAGTGGTTTCCAGTGCCAAGACAGTTGGATTTTATGCTTTTATAAATATGTGACTGAGAGCTGCGTCGTCATATGAGCTTAGGTTGAGTGAGTGCTGGGATAGTGGATGTGCAAGGATCAGGTACAGTAGATTATTTAGTAAAGAGCTTTGGTTTATTCATTTGTTGGTTTTCCCTTGTGGAAACAATGAACATCCTGGAGTAGTGTAGAGGGCACAGAGGTGACAGCTTCTTGATTGTTGACAGTTTCTGCAGGATTTTGTTTGATCATCTAAGGAAGCTTACTGCCATCAGGTAGCAATGATGGATAGCAAGTATTATTGATTCCTTTCTATCCCCTTATCACAATGTTCTGATCTCCTAACAGCTGTCTCTAGTGATCTGGCTAGTCTGTGTGCAGTGCAAATTCTGATGACTACGGCCATCAGTGGCATGTTTTCTGGAAGAAAATGAGAGACATATGGGTGATCTTTCCCAGAGTGCATTGCTTTACATGTCTCTCTCAACCTTGTAGATTTAGAGAAGACAGTCAGGGAAGATGCAAGTTCAGGGTATAATGGCAGTTTTATTGAGGAATCCTTGCTTGGAATGATGTTATTACACTGGTTTCTTGCAATTCATTTTGCTTGAAGCAAGCATTCCGAAAACAAGAAATCATTGTACACTGATACCATCAGGAAATGTTTTCCAACAGCCATGCCAATAGCAGAGGAGGAGATGGATTTCCCTCTGCCATGCTTTGTGGATACCTGACAGCCAACTGTTTAAACAGAGCCTATTTTGGTAACTATAAGGTAAAAAAACAAGTGATTCAGAAAAACCCTTCCTTGCATGATAATGATTAAAACAGTGATCTTGTGGGAGTACTACACACAAAGAAAAGCTGATCTGGGGTAGGGCTGGTTGGTGGAACTGACCTTTGGTTTAAGAATTTGATGGTGCAAGAAAGAGTGTTTTGACGTTGTGGAAGCCAGGTTTATAGGATCATAGAATAGTTTCAACTGGAAGAGACCTTTAAGATCATCAAATCCAGCCTTTGTTCCAGCTCTATCAATCACTAGACCACTGACTTAAGTGCAACGTCCCACTGTCTCTTAAATGCCTCCAGGGATGGTGACTCCACCACCTCCCTGGGCAGCCCATTCCAATGCCTGACAACCCTTTCAGTAAAGAAATTCCTCCTCATATCCAGCCTGAACATTCCCTGACACACCTTGTGGCCACTTCTTGTTCTATTGCTTGTTACTAGGGAGAACAGACTGACCCCTACTTCGCTACAACTTGCTTTCAGGTAGTTGTAAAGAGTGATAAGGTCTCCTCTGAGCCTTCTTTTCTTCAGGCTAAACAGCCTCAGATCCCTCAGCTGTTCCACATATGAGATGTTCTCCAAATCCTTCACTAGCTTGGTAGCCCACCTCTGGATCCTCTTCAGCACCTCAGTGTCTTTTTTGTAGAGAGAGGCCCAAAACTGGACACAGTATTCAAGGTGCAGCCTCACCAAAGCCAAGTACAGGGGAATGATCACCTCCCTGCTCCTGCTGACAGCACTGTTCCTAATCCAAGCCAGGATGCCATTGGCCTTCTTGGCCACCTGGGCACACTGCTGGCTCATGTTCAGCTGCTGTCAACCAACACTGCCAGGTCCCTCTCTGCCTGGCAGCTTTCCAGCCACTCCTCCCCAGGCCTGTAGCGCTGCTGGGGGTTGTTGTGTCCCAAGGGCAGGACTCAGCACTTGGCCTTACTGAAACTCATGGCATTGGCCTTGGTCCAGCCATCCAGCCTATCTAGGTCTCTCTGTAAAGCTTCCTTACCCTCAAGCAGCTCGACACTTCCACCGAGCTTGTTGTCATCTGCAAACTTACTAAGGGTGCATTCTGTCCCCTCATCCAGATCATTAATAAAGGTATTACACAAAACAGGTCTCAATACTGAGCCCTGTGTGCAAAACAAGAAGGAAAAATTTGATCTGTCTATTAAAAAACAGTACACTTTCATTACACTCATAGGTGAATGCTTTGAAACAAATCATCTGACAGGTAAATCTAGGTTCCACCCTTGCTTGTGATTGTCTCTGGGGACTAGTTAATAGTGTTGGTGATGGAGGTCTGAGAAGAGATTGAATGAAGCTGGAAGGAGTTTTTTATTTAGGCAAACCATAAGGATTAAGATTGAAGTTGTTGCCAATAAAGTCATTTTGACAAGTGGATAATTTGTTGATCAATGGATCAGCTAGATAAAAAGATCCCATGGAGTTGAGTGAATTAAGCTAGGTAGTTGCTTGGTAGAAATGGGGTAGACCGATTTACTTAGGGTTACTTGTGAATGTTAATAATACTTTTCTGTGTAAGTATGTCTAAGATCAGACCTATTGGATACAATCCGACTGAAAGATACTGTGTAAATGTGAGATCATTCTGTTGCCTTTGCATAGAGAAGCTAGGTCAACAACAATCTTAATTACAGTTTGTTTCTATTAATAGATCTTTATTTATAGAGTTAAATTAAATGAAGGTCTAAAGCACTTTTCTGCAGGTACTTTTAACATAGGTTTAGTATTTAGGATGTGGGGTTTGGTATACTAGATCTCATCAATATATGATGATGAATAGTTCTTCCACGGCCAGAGTGGAGAATATACAACTATTTTGGTATGACGAGTTGGCTTTATTTATATTTTAAAGAGGCCATGTAAACATGCTGCAGGACATAACAGCTATGCCTGGAGGAGAATATAGTAAGAGTTTAACAGTATTTGTTACAACTGTGTTTAGATTTATCCATACCTGTTAATGATCCATTTTGTCAGGGAAGAAGGGAAATAGAAGTAGCTGGTAAAGGTGTGGAGTGAATTTAGGGAGGTGGAATGCAATAACCAAAATGAGAGCACCCTCTTGGAACAGGCACTGGTACTTGTGCCCTTCTAAGAAGTATTTCAACGATGACAAATAAGTTTGTTTCATCTGAAAGTAGCAGATTGCATTGTATTTTGCTAGTCTGACATTCTGTGAAATTGTGTTAAATCCTGATTCAGTGGCTTCTCTGCATATAGAATAAGAGCTTGCTATTTTCTACCAAATGATGCAGTTTCCTCTCATTCTGCAGTGGTAGAGGCCTGTATTTTGGTGGCAAAGATCCATGGATTAATCTCTTTTGATGACTTATGATGAATGTTGGCATTACTTCAACACTGACTCAGAAGAGAAAGAGTTGCATTTACCAAATAAGTGATCTACTTAGTTTATTGAGAGCTTTCCTCTGAGGTGTGACCCTTGCTTAGCAGGAAAATCTGCCCAGGGTAATGTGGTTATAGATGGATCAAAAATATGTGTGGTTTTGGTCCTTTGCTGTCAGGTGAGGATGACGGGCATTTGGATGGGAACAAACACCGTGCAGATATGCTAGCTGTGAATTGGGTGGTCTACTCATGCCTTTTCTGCACACGCACATCGGGCTTCTACAGTCTTCACACAGATGTCATTGTGTAGATCTATCCAGGAGCAAAGGACCGTGATCAGCCATTGGAGCCCCCTAAGGACAGGGAGGGCTTGTTTGCCTCTTAGGTCCCAGGCAAAAGACTACTCAAGCTGGAGAGGAAAACAAAAATTAATTTAATCCACCAACAACCAAAACATCACAAACAGAAACATCCAATTGAAAACAATACTGAGTAGGTGAATGATGAAAAGTGCAGCTAACCTTTTAAGACCCCCTTCTTCTCACCCCTCCTCTCTTCCCAGGTTCAGAGCCTTGATCCTGATGGCTTTATCTCCTCCACTCCTGAGCAGCTCAGGGTAGCTGAAAATGGGGGTTCCAGTCAGTCCTTTCCCAATGGCTTCTGCTGTTTGTCTCTTCTAAAGGCAGGTGGGCTCCTTGCCGGTCCTCCTTGCTCCAGTGCAGAGTACCTCACACTCTGGGCAGCCCTGCACGGGCCACTCTGATGTGTGTTCATCCTGAGGGCTGCAACTTCGCTATTTCCTCCAGGTCAGCATCCAAAACACTTGCCTTCTCTGGCATGGAGTCTCCAGCTCTCACCTCCTCTGGCACAAGGTCCTATTGGAGCTGCTGGCAATCATTAGTCCTGCCATTGCCCTCCATGGGTCACAGGGGGACAGCCTGCACTCTTGCCATGGGTTGCAGAGAGGTCTTCGGTCCAGTACTCCTCGTTTCCTTCTTTTCTGACTGCAGCGTCCATGTGGTCGTCTCCATCTTGTACCACTCCTAAACCTCCTCCCTACACACTATGAATTTCCATTCTTAGTGATGGCAGAGCTGCCAGCTTGGCCTGGCCAGGACGGAGGTGAGCCCAAACTCAGATCCAAAGGACGTTTTGCGAACTGCTTATCAGGACCAGCACTGCAGCCCCCTCCCTGTGTCCATGTTACCAAGCAAAATGGGGCTTCACACAAAACCATCACAGCAGGGCATACATGGAGGTGTTGGTGGCAGGCTGCTCCATGTGAAAGCTGAAGACTTAAAGGTCCTGGGAAGCATGCTTGATTTAGAGTTGTCTTTATGTTGCCTTTCTATTTGCTGGCCTAAAATGAGCATCTCTTAGGTTAATCTCATTTTAGCAAGTCAAGACATCTTTGGCCCATTCGTTGGTTCACAGTTATTCATATCTCAAGAGTAATAATGCTTATGCTGATGACTCTTTCTGCAGTGTCATCTCCCATTTTGTATGAACCAAATAGCTCTTACCATTGCAGCCTGTGAGAGAGCATACATTTCCAGGGCTAAATACGAGCTGATGCACTCCAGGTGAAAGACTTGGTGTACTGTTGCCAGTATACTTAGCTATCCAGTTTCTTACCAGTTCTGTAAGGTTAATACTGTTACAGAAAAACATGTGAAACCAGGTGTGATGCGGATGTCATTAGTTGAGTTTTGCAGTTTTAATTTCCACAGTGTGTTTGTTTAACTTATGTATCATTTTGCAGAACATACGTAATGTGTAGTTTATACTGTTTTCTTTGTAAAGCAGAAGGCAGCTGTAATTTCATCTTGGGAGAGAAACTATTAACATTTTTTAAGAGAGAAAGGCTGAAAAATTGGAATTTCTTTGTAAGTTTCTTGGAAAATATTAAGGGACATTATGTAACTGCAAGTCTCTGAGGAAAAAAGAAAGAGAAGGCTCACTGATAACGAAAGAATGGAATAGCTACTTATTGTAATTCACTCTCTATGGATAGTGGTGAGAAGGAAGACAATGGAGAACTGCACGGTCAGAGCAGGCTTCATTTGTTCAAATCTGGAAGTAGGCAGCAATGTCTGACAGGGCAGGTTTGTGTAAGGCCAGCTTGCCAGTCTTTTACCTAGGTCTGCCTTCTGTATATTAACAAAGTTGATTCTGTTCAGTGCTATATACTACAAATAAAAGTGAATAGAAATGATAAAGAGAGTAGAAATGATGAAAGTCATGCATTTCAGGCTCATTTTGTCCAAAAGTAGTGGGAAGTGAGTCAGGCAACCCACTGCAATCAAACAGTTCTTCTATATTTAGAGTATAAATGTTGCACGAGTAGCTAAACAGAAAAGACTAGTGGTCATCTTGAAATCATGCAGAAAATGTGTTTCTTCTGGTTCTTCAGTGTCAGACAGGCTGCCAGATGAACCTGAATGTTGAATTGAAAGCAGAAGATCAAATTTGATAACCCTGAAGATAAGATGCTTTGACAACTGTACCACCGTTGAAACATAACTGTGATGATTGCTGAAGTCACTGTTCTAGATGTTTCAGTGTCTCTCCAATGTCATTTTGTTCTACAGGAACCGGTTTGTATTTTATTATTGGGGAGGACAAGGAGTCCTATCTTTAACAAGACTTCAAACTTGTTTAAGAAACTTCCTTTTGTGCTAACATTGCTGTCAGCATAACACAAAATGAACAATGTAGGGTGAGATGTAAGCCTGGGTTATACTGGCCTCTTCAAGACCTTTAAATTCACTAGTTCACTGTTCAGTGGATGAAGGAAAAGGGAAATACAGAACTAAAAGCCCAAACCTAAAATAAACAGCATTTCTCTTAATGCAGGCTGAACATGAGAAGTGACTATAAGCATTTGTGCCAGAGAAAATGCAGACCTTTGTAACACTCTCAGCCGTGCCTCTGAGGGATGCCACGAGATGACTGTATGACAAGGAGGTGTTCTGTAAGCGCCTGAGGAGCAAGCATAGGAGTGACAGAAACAAATTGAAATGAGAACTTCTGAAGTAGGTTTGTCCTGATGCTGAGTTCATCTCAGTGAGAAAGAACCATCTGTGTAACTAGGAGATAGCTGGAAAAAAAAAAAGAGTATTTATGCTCCCTTCCTTCAGTTACCCTTGATCATCATCTGAGGAAGATCTTATATTTATTTTTGCTTCTACTCTGTGGTCCTCAATAATGTGAATTTATTTAAACTGAAATTGAATGTGACTTGTAAAATTTTTTTATATGGCAGGATACTCCCCAGAGAATGGGTAATCTTAGGAAGGCAACTAATGATGTTTTCAGAAAGATTTTGACCAGCCTGATGATGCTTCAGCTCAAGTAGAAACTTCTTTCCTCTGTCTTAGAAATAAACAACGCAAAATATTTGAGAAAAATATTGAAGGAGGCCACAGCAGGTATAGAAACCGAATTTCAGGATTAATGCTTTAAATGAAGATGGAGAGCAGGAAGAAGTCTGACATATGAGGAAAAAAGACTTTCAAGGCCCACAATGAGTAGAATAAAAGTAGGCTGAATATGTTACAAGAAATAGCAAGTTTAGGATTTTTTTCTAGTGACTGGGATACAGAGGGGTCCTGTAATGGATTGTGTGATCATTATGGGGCCTTTACCAGTCGTCAAGAACGTGGTAGATATAACTGTGTTGTCTTTAAAGGATGCAACTGATCCTGTTGCAAAGTTGTTTCCAGCTATTTGTCTGTGATTCTCACTAAGCATTACAGTGAGTGGGATAAAAGGAAGTGGGACAGTCAGTGGTTTCATAATTTAAACTGAAATCCAGATGATCAGTCTGTTATCCCTGTTTGTGTCAGAACAGTGGAATATTTAGCAGTCAAGTTACGGGAGACATTAAGCAGTTGAACATGGATAAAAACCATTTTCTTCCCTGTCCATCTGAAGGTGGAACATTTTGCCATGTTGCACCATTAGGCTCGAAATGTTCTGATCAATTCACTTTTTCATGCATGATCCCTCACTAACACAACTTGAGGCTGAGGCCTGGCTGATGTGAAGCATCGTGAAGCACAGGTAGAGATAAAACTGTCTTTGAAGGGCTTATGTAAACATCTCCCAAGTTGTTAAAATGTGACTAAATATAGACTAAAAGAATGGTAGACCTGACTGTTTAGAGACTTCTGACTCAGCTACGCCATTTTTATGTATTTTATTTAGTTTTGGACCATGATGGAAGGGTAATCGTATTACAAAACAAATTTTGGTAGTCTGTGATTTGTATTTTAGGTAATAAAAGCTTTATGGACTTGTCACAGTATTTCCAGTGCCTGCCTTTGGTCAGAGGAAGGAAGCTGCCTGAGTTCTGAGAGGCATGAGTAATGGACTCCAGTTTCTGCTTCTCTCCAGACATTCACTCCGTAGCTAGTAGCAAGTAGACCAATAAAAATAATGTGCTAGTAGTAACAGAATAGAAGTTCATTGCGTCCTTTTTATGTGAATAATGAGTCAAATGTTCTTTTTAGATGTATGGGGCCAGATTCAGATCTCTGGTGATTTAAATTTTGAGTAATTTAAGAAATATTCATGAGTTACACTACAATAACAGATTACAATCTGGTTCTTATTCAGTAGGACTTTAATATGGTTATAAAAGGGATATTCATCTTCATTTTCTTAATGTGTAGCAAGTTACCTAATTAATACAATATTGTCTTCATTCTAGAGGAGGCTGTTTAACTTGAATTTCGTTGTCAAATACCATACAGACAAGCTTGCATGATGGTAACATTAACTAATGATAGAGTTATCCAGATACACAGTTCTATCATTAACTTGAATTACAGTGTAACTCCAATTGTTTTCAGTAGAGAAAGACCACATTGCTGAAGGGAGGAATGTACACTGTATTTGCAGTCGCTATGCAATTAACTCATGTAACCTCTATGCTCATCATGCTTTGTGTAAGATCTGGGGTGACCAACTGTAGGTCACTTATTTGAGAACAAAGACCCTGGGGCTGAGAGACAGGTTATTAAGATAATACTGTGGTGTGAAGATCAACTGTCACAGCAGTTGCCAATGAAAGCATGTCTGTATTTACCGTATGCTTGCAGTAAACAAGAGTTGCCTGAGTTGGGATGTTTTGAATACTAAAGGATGGGGAGACTAACCAGGTAAATGATGGTGGTGTGAGCATGGAGCCAACTTCATCTCGTTTTCCACCAGTTCTCCTTTGGTGGTGACTGCTCTGTGGATTTTCTGATGCAAGGCTGAGTACCTTCCATTCAAACCATAGATGTTTATTATTTTTGTCATTTATCCAGCCCCTTATTTTCACGAAAATGATGGAAGTCTGCCCTCTATCAGTTTCGTTAGATCTCAATCGATGTTACCCGAAGTTAGTGGAGAGAAGGGAGGAGAAACAGATGAAGATGCAGAGAGAGATTTGTTCTCAAGAAGTAGGGCTAAAAAAATATATTGTCTTAGGCATTTCTCTTTGTGGATAAAAAAAAATGTGAAAAGCTTAATTGAATTCTTTCATCCATGACAAAGACTACAAACTATGTTGTCACTTTCTGGTGCCTCAGTGTATTTTTCATTGGGAAGCCCACAGCAATATGCTTTCTAAATGGTCTATGAAAAATGGACGCACAATCTGTTTAAAACAAAACAAAAAAAACCAAACCCCTTTTATCTGCTAAAGCAATACAAATCTGCTATGGCTTGTAGACCTCTCATTGCCCTCAGACCACGTATAATGGCAAATCTGGTGCATTGCTACTGGCCATAGAAAGGGAGGTAAGTTCTTCCTCTCAATGCCTCTTTAAACATTTTCTGCGTATTTTTTTTTTGTTCTAAAAATCTTTGATAATGTGTAGTTAAGTTTGAAAGTGTCTTATTTCAGCTTTACAAGAAGATCAGATTTTTTCTCTCTGAAGCACAAAGAAAACTTAATGCTTAAGATTTGGCTTAGCAAACCCTTCCCCCTCTTCAAACATTCATATGGAAATACACGATTAACTGTGAAATTCCCTAGCAACCTCAAAATCCTAGAAGAAGGGATCCAAAACTCAACAATAGTCAATTCTCAAGAGAATTTGTACTGTCTATTGTTAATATTCCTTATATTCTAATAAGGGATTTGAGAAATTCTTTGCAGGGTCTCTGCTCCAGCTCTCTCTCAACTGCAGTGCTTGTTTTGTTGAAACTGCATAATATTCACTGGTAGAATGGAACCCAAGGCTTCTTTCTTACCATCTCTGGAAAGCCTTCAGAAAATCCACTTTATTTCATGGTGATTCCTTTGCTAATTGCTTTAACAGCTTGTCATTTTTTTCCTGATAAATTAGTCATTGACATCTTATAGAAGAATTATTAGTACTGTGTAGTGTAATAAATGGTTTGATAACTCTGCTTAATGAGAGAACTCGTAATTTCACAGATATGGTGGCAGTAGTATGTGCTGCTAGGTGTAGTACCATGGTGGGTTTTGTACCTCATAACTCTCTTACCTAGTGAAGAGTAGCCATCTTGAAAAATATAGGGCTGATGTTTTGGTATGTGGTGTCTCAGGTGTTTAAGTACAGAGAATTATTCAGGCATTGCTTCATCTCAGCCTTAATCCCATGGGAGCTGAGAAGTTCTGGCAAGTCCCACTGCTTGACAAATTCAGGACTGAGCCTGGAGCTGTCAGCATCGAATGAAGCTTCATTAATGTGGAGCTGTGATTGGTTGTAGGTTTTTTTTTAATAATTTGTTTGGTGTTTCCTGGTTTTTTTTTTGGGTTTTTTTTGTTTTTTTTTTTTTAAATTTTGTTTTAAGCAGTCCTTTCTGCATGTTTTTTTCTTCCTGGCTTTTTTTGTCTTTCCTTCTCTCATTGTTATATCTCTCCTCTATCCTTCTCTTTGTGTTCATTTGTCCCCTGTTTTTTTACTGTCACCTCCATTTCTTTTATGCTTCAGAGTTACTGTTCTCTTTATTGCTTTCTTTTTCTTCTCTCCCTTCATCCTTTCCATTTACTTTTCCCACTTCTTTGTGTTATGAGACTCTGTCATAAAGATCCCAATTAATTTATTTTGACAGGGAGAAGATTGTAGACCATATTTTTAGTAATTTTCTTTAATTTTATATTTGAAACTTGCCACAAGTATTCTGTTTCTGGAATAGCATTTCACCTGCTCTGTGTTTTCTTTTTTTGTATCCTGTGCAAGTGACAGAAATATGCCTGGGTCATACAAAGTAAAGATGGGTAGTGGATGTAGCTCAGCAATGCTGCACACTAATTTATTTGTGTTCAAAGGCTTAGCAACTCGAGCTTCTCTCCCAACCTCAGGGCTCAGGTAGGTTGTCCTGTTTCCCGAGTTCCTTGCTGTCAAAAATGGGTTTTAAATATTAATCTTTATTTTGCCCTTTTCATTACATAAGATCACGAGCATAAGAGGCTTCCCATGCCTAGTGTAATAGTTTTGTACAGTCCTCAGAATTTTCATGATTTTGCACAAAGGGCTTACTTTTATGTTGGGATATTTACTTTGAGGCAGTTGTCACAGAGAAAGGAATATTTGTCCATATGGTATCTTTAATTATTTTTTATGTAGGTAAGTCAGTTGGAGAGATGTGGTTATGTATCATTTAAAGTCCATGAGATTAAATGTTTAAAAAACACACTCACGTGACTTCAGTATCAAAACTCAAGTATGAAATAGGTAGTACTACTGGAAAGCTAAATGAGTGGTGAGTCGAAGTAATTAAGGGAAAGTAAATAATCTCTAAGGTTCTCATTCCCCATGAAACTAATTTCATATCTTATCCTTCATGTATTTAAAAATAGTTCCCTGCTAATTCAAGATGCTTGTGTACTATGTGTGTGAAGAGCACTTCAGTTCTATTGAAAGGATGGCAGATTAGGGAGTTATTTTCAATGGGCTAATTTTTTTAGTTTTTTTTTTTTTTTTAATTTATTTTGAGACATTCATTTGGGCAATGTAAGTGAACAAATCTTGATGGAAAAACAGCTTGATGTGCGTGCGAGGCAGCAGGTGATCAGCCAATAATTTTATGATGGCTCGACTAGAAAGCCTTTGTTTTTGTCTTTAAAGGCATACTGATGGCAGTACTTTCTCTACAAAAGTGGGCGTTTTTCCCAGCCTATTAAGGCCTTAAATGTTCTGCCATACATGCTTTCCTGTTTTATGTCCAAAAGATCTGCGTCTTTTTTAGTGACTCTGCTATTTGGAATATAGATTATTATATTTTTTTTTTTAAACTAATCAAATATACCTTGGAAGATGGATGGAATGTTTAGAAAGGCTAGACTGCAGGTCTGCCATGCATGAGTCTGATGGTGGTCTGATGGGAGAGTGATGAGATTGCGCTGTCAACTCCATCAGTATCTCGAGTAGTTATCTTAAGAGGACTAATGTATATCCGTGATACGTCTCAAGGTTTCTGTGCCAAAGACAATAAGTCTCATTTCTTTCTACATTTCTGTGTACATCCTGCCCTTTAACTCCTGAAGTTTTCTGTTGCCCAAAGAGATGTATCGCATATGAAGATTTCTTTTTCTTGCTCATGGAGATGCAGGTAATGAAACGAGGCAGCAAGGCTGAAATAGCAAAGGGACTCAAGTTCATATGTACAGCATGCATGAAGCTTTGCACTGTGATGAAATGTGTGGAGGGACTGCACAGGCTCTCTCTGGGCATGTAATGTGAGTGCTGGAATTAAGAGCTTACATGGTACATGTGGTGCAGCCCCTTGGGGCCTGAGTTGCATGCTGTAGGTGTCTGAGTATCTGCTGAGTGCACAGGGACCCTGCAATTATAAGGTTCATAGCAAAGTTACATGTCTAAAGCAGACAGTGTAGATATATTACCTCTGCATCAGATGAGGATGCCATGTGTTACTTATTAAATAAAGATGGTAATCTGTTTGATAGTGCATTTGGAGGAGCTGAAAACTGTGCTTTTTTCCACATCTGCAGCCTTGCAAGACAAGCTGGTAAAGCTAGCTTTTTAATCCAAGTCAAGAGAGGCTCTCTGTATTAACTGTTACTAATCTGTATTAACTGCAGATCCTCATGCAAGTTTAGAAGGACTGAAACTTGGTGCTTATGTCCTGCTCTCTGAAATTAATGAGTCTGGAGCAGAAAATGTCAGTGCTTGGCCAGAGCCCTGCAGATTTGGTGAAAGAAAATAAAACCATCAGTTAGTATTCTTGAGAGCAGGGTAAACCTATTCAATGTAAAAGGGAATTCCAAACCTGTTATCTGCGGCAGGAAAGCTGCTTTTTATTAATCGATCAAAGAAACTGTTGAAAATAATTGGAAAAATAACTTGAGGGAGGGAAAAGCAGAGTTAAGGAATATTAGTAGGAGGCTGATATTGTTTGTGAAACCAGACTGTTCCTAAAGCTTTCATATGCTCTATGTAGTGTATAGAAAAAAAAATCTTTCCTTTTTTCCTCCTGTGAGAAGATATGATTTTATCTCAGTAATTGAAAATAATCTCTGAAGTTGCTCCTTAACTAAACTTACATGAACTCCTTTTAAATCAGTTTTTATCTTTCAGTGAATTTCTCAGTAAATGTTGCTGCCTGCTCTTGGATGGCATGATTCTATATAGCAAGTAAGGCTGAGCACATCCTATTCATGGCTCACAGCACACCATTTCTAGCCTAATTATGGTGACATTTGGCAGTGATGCTGTAGTTAAAGGTGCTTGTTGGTGCTTCTATTATAAATTATGCGTCCTTGAATGGCTTAATTCATGCCAGGCAGGGGTCTTACTAGCTACGTACTTAGTCATTTTTTCCCCTTCATTAAAAATCTTTACATGAAGAAAACAGTTCTGAATTCTCAGTATCATTGATCATATCTTTGTATCTATCAGTCTATTTCTTACTAAAGAAAGCCACACTTCATTGCAAAACTTTCTTTGGTTGTGCAACATGTGTGGTTACTGTTTCATGACTTGCATCGCTCTCAGCACTTTGGGTTGCTCAAAGAAAGCCCTGCCTGTGAAAAGAGGGAAAGGAAACGCAAGAACATATGGAATTGTCTACGTTGAGCAATCTGTGCGCAATGCTGTCTGCGAGTAAAGATGATTTCAGTTGCCTCAGTTACTGCAACTGGGCAATATTAATTTAAGGACTTCTCACTTACTAGTGACATTGCCAAGTGAATTCCTCAGTTTCACAAACACTGAGCAGTCCCTCTAGACATCACTTAGAAGTCATATCTGTTGTGCATTAATACACATAAAGTATTCTGTCATTCCCCACTAAATAATGACCAGTGCTAGCTAGATCCAGTTCTATTTAATCCTCGTTTTTGGAAGAGACGTAAAAATCCCCAAATGGACCCAACTGCTACTAAGCAGTTTCCTCAGAAAACATCCCCCACCTCTGCCAAAAAAAACCAAACCCAAAAGCCAACAGTGAGTTTGACAGAAATAAGTGGGATTTTTTTAAAATCATTTTTCTATTTAGAGGGTTGGGTTTTCTTTTTTTGGACAAAGGCCTCACCTGAAATCTGTTGAACTCAATGACAATTTTCTAAGTGACCTTCTAATGTCTGTTTAAAGCTGTAGAGGCCCACAAAGTAGTAATGCCGAGAGGTGTAATTAGCCTTATAAATCTCAGTGAGTCATTAATTCTAAATCTCAATAGTGTTAAGACTAGGATGCATGTAACTGAAGCAGAGTGATGAGCATAGTAGGAAGATTTATGCAAGCATCATCTGGCTTTGGTTTACAAAGTAGTAGAAATTGTTTGTAGTTTTGGCTTGGCAGCTTGCTTTCTACCTTAACATGAATGCACGTGTATTGCCTGTGTGATATCACCTCTGGAAATCTGTAAATGCATCTCTTTAGGGGAGATGGCTTGGGATTTTTTTTTTTTTCATATCAGGAGGTAGTAGAACATGACTTGGAAAAATCTCTGTAAAATGCATATAAACCCCTCAGCTCTCATCATTTAACTGTGGAAGAACATTTTTCAAAATGTTACTGCACCTAACACACTCGATCCTAATAGTGACAGCTCCAATTTTAAGGCATATATGTAAATTTTTGCTTGGTCTGTGGAGACAGGATCCTGAAGCGTGCAGTGTCTGTTGCTGTCATGCAGGTACACCCCAAATGGGAATTCCCATATCAAGGTCATAAGCAAGGAGTCAAAAATGAAAATGAACCAATGCAGTGTCATGCTTTTGCCACATGCTTTGTAACAGCTAGCTATGTGTCCAATCCATCTTAAAGTCCCCTGTACACTTTCCCGTGGAACAAATGTTACCGTCTTTTGATTCAGTCCACTGCCAGGGATTGCCCAGAGACATTATCTTGGCACTGTCCCACCAAGGCCAGAAAAACACTGAATGTATCCCAGCCTAAACAGAACACTGGGAGGAAACAGTGAAGATCAAAAAATACACAGCCACACAGAGACTTTTAAGAATGACACATGCCATTTATGTGTGAAATCCTAAGTACTGGTATTTTTATGGAAACTGAGATGGAAAGGGAAAAGTTTGGTATCCCATAGTATTCTGCTGTTAACAACTCATTCAGCTTTCTGAAATGTATTTGTCATCATATCTGGCTCCATTTATAATTGAAAAGAAAAATTACAAAAGCTTATTGTTCGGTCACTGGCCTTTCTCTGCAAAGGCATGTGTACTGCCTTACGAATTCTGAGAGACTTTGTTAGGGACTATCCTTATGAATGCTTTTTAGGCACTTAGCGGCAGTGAGGGCTCAGGTGGAAGGAAAAGAAAATCTGGGGCTTTTTGTATGTTTGCTTTCCTCCATTCTTCAGACAAGAATTTCAATTTGATCTGTAACTTTCTAGCAAAGCAATGACTGACTACAACTGTATCTGATTTTTGTCCAGTGGATGCCATCAAGTCTTTTACTGTGCTTGAAATAGTTCCAAAATTTGTTTTAAAATTTGACTATAATCTTGTGTTGGGTCATCTAACAAACGTTAGTATCCAAACACAAAATAATACGTGATCCAACCTGCCTAAGCTTGAGTCCAACTGAATGGCAGTGTAAGAGGATCTGAAGTGGATTAACTGACCTGTTGATAGTTTCCATCACAAGGTGCTTTAAATGTACTTAGTTTTTCTTGCTCCAGAAGAGAACCAAAGTCAGGACCTGGGATGAGGAGAAAAGATGTATCAAGAACTTCTCTGCTGTAGGTGAGCCATCGGATCATTCTTTGCAGAGAGTGACCAAATTCAGGGTAGCTGTGAAGCTGCTTTAAGCTAAGCCTGTGCTCCTAGCAGAGGACAGGTCTGGTGTGGATGGTTGGTCTCCGAGGAGCCCCCAGACAGTCTAGTCACACCAAATATTTCCAGATAAAAGATTATAAAATGTTCGCGCTACATATCTAACCAGAACAGATTTGTAGTTTTTGAGATGGATAGTACTTAATTTTGTGTGATACAGTTTCTTCTGCTGTTTCGGGGTGTAAGTCAGAGTAAGTCAAGTTCTAGAGTATATGACATCTTTGTTGTTAAGAAATTTGTCTGAGAATCATAAAATCATAGGGGTTGGAAGGAACCTTTAGAGATCATCTAGTCCAACCTCCCTGCAGAAGAAAATGTTCTTCATTTTTTTTCTACATTTGAGATTCCATTTCAGAAATAACAAGATAAGAACATTCTCAGGATCAACACACTCCTCTGGGTTGTCATTACGGTGACAGAAAAGAGATTTATAGTGAAATTTCTCTTCTATGTAGTGTATGTGGTGTTGTTCCCTTAAATGATGTGAATGGGAGAATTATCCCAGTGGATCACTGTTATGATCCTAGTCTCTGGAAAAGTCGTTGATAATTGGTGTTTATCGTTTTGGATAGCATTTGTTCAAATACATCTTGAATATCCATCTTCCACAGATTTGTGTCTAGGGGACTTAAAAGTGACAACAGACAGAGCGCATGGTAGAAAATAATGGTTTGTACAAAAGCAATTTTCAGTGTCTTGTAAGTGAAGACAAGAAAAAAAGAGGGAAAGTAATTTTTAATGATATTTTTCCAACTTTATCTCTTTAATTTCTGCCTCAAAACCTCCATTTTTGCCCCTCTGTCCTCTCCCAGTCTTCATCAGAGACAAGAGGCCCCTTCACTTGGCGAAAGCTGAGAAAAGCTCAGTAGCATTCAGAAGAACTTTGTAGTCCAAGTATTTTTCTTTGTGTGCAGTGAAGAACTGTTTTTTTTTCTATTTAAAATTTTTATTGTCGGTTTTTAGGTGCTTTGATTGAAACTTTAACATCCTTTACAATAAAAATGTTTGTGTTCCGTTTTATAAGCTCTTAGACAAAGAGGGGAGGAAAAAAGTATAGTTTGTATGTAAGACTGCTGCTATATTGTAAGAGTATCGTTCTTATTAAGTTTGATTTCCAATCTCATTTGTTTAGCTGTGTAAACTTGCATGTCGTATATGCATGACAGAAGATTATTGCGCCTCAGTTCAGGGGAACTTCTTTCCAGAAGGAAGTGTAGATCTTACTGTGGTATCTGCCAGGAATTTTAGGCTAATTCAGAGTAAGAGGTAGAAAAGTCCCTCATGAGCAACAGCATAATATTATATGTCGTCATACCCCTGTAGCATGCCATTGGGACTGTATGCAGGAAATCTGAAAATGGATTTGGGTCTCTTAATTTGGGGGGGGTTTAGGAAAAACTGTAAGGAAAGACAGGCTCTGGTTGTGTTTAATTTCAAGGTTAGACCAAAACTACTGTATGATGAGTTACACAGAATCTTTTTACACGTGGTGAAGGAGATCTGGTGATCTAACTACTAGATCACTCCTGCTCTTTCATGAAGCTTCTGCATTTGTTTAGCTGTTAACTGTTCAGTACACTTTCACCTTAGAATTAATCTGCAGTTACAAGAAAGCAGGTGTTTTTGATGCTTACCTCGCTGTCCTGTTGCTGTAATTACATGCTATTGAATGCAAGTCTTTTTCCATTTTGGAGCTACTGGTTTCTGGACTGACTGATGCACTTGCTTGTTTTTTCAAGAAGTCCTTGAGCAAGGAGTGAGAGTTGATTTGGAAATGGTTATTTATGGAATCTCAGCATTCAGTTTATGAGTTCTAGTTTGGTTGCATCATGGGATTCCACTGTTGGAGCCTGGAGCTCGCTGTTAAGCCAAAGGAGTCTCTTGCTCCATCATCTTCCCTTACTTTAAGTGGAGATGAATTGGTTTTGTGGAGAGTGTTCTTGAAAAACTCTCAGCATGTGCTAGCTCTTTTTATCTTTCATGGAAGTTTCACATAGAATTCCTCCCAAACATTGCCTAGTCCTGGATATACTATTCAACAAGAATTACAATAAATGCTTTCTTTACAGGTAAACCAAAGCTGTTCTTCTAATCAAACACCAGATAGAAAGATGGTTGTGTTTGTTATATACTAAATGTAAATCTGAAGCAAATGGTCAGCAGACCCTGTTAGTTGCTGATGTGTCTCAGAGATCTGGAATCTTTTCTCAAGTGTGAATTTGCCAACCAGTAGGGCTTCTGTAAATCCCATCAATCATCTGCTTGTATATCTACAGCATGGAGTCAACAGGGCATGAAAATCTAGACTGCCCTTTTTTTAAACTAGAGGAGGTAACAAAAGAGGCAGCGTTTTTACTGAGAGCCTCTGTGTATGAGGATGTCATCCCAGCCTTCATAATTTTCTTGTTTGTTGGTTTTTTTCCGTTTTTTTTTTGTTTTGTTCTTTTTTTAAACTGTCATATGTGTCAGTTTGTGAGAAGTCTAGTAAACCACATGACTAAAACTGTTAATGTGTCCTAGATATTCTTCATGTTTTTGATGTCACTGACAAAAAGAGGACATAGTTTGGATCTTGAAAAAAAAAAAGTAGCTCAAATTCATCCCAGGTAACTTTTAAAGTGCTTAATAAGGCCATCTATTCTAGAAACATGTCACCTAACTTTTGTTTGAGTGAAGACATATATTTATAGGCCTATATCTGTAGGTATAGGTTTTTGTTCTAGCTTGGCTGACAAACCTATTTCTCTGCGTTGACTGGATAAAGAGTCTAGGATGATTACATCTATTCAGGTCCTTCCACTAGGAGTATCATTTAAGTGGAATCTCTCTTTGATATTGTGGGAGTGATAAACAGCACCTTCTCTCCAGCCTTTCTTCACTAGCTATATATTGTCATTCAATAGTCTGAGAATAGGTGGACTGTCTGTACAACTGAGAGCGCTAATGATTCACCTTCAGCTCTGCTGACAAAAGGAACAGGTGAGGGTCTAGCAGAAAACCTGACCCTCAGGGCCTGTTGCAAGTGCAAGCAAGAAAGAAAAGGGAATGGCTATAAGTAATTCATGCTTCCTGACAGTCTTTGAAGGTACAGGGCAGAGACCTAAACAACGAAGTGACTACTTCCCTATAAACTTGCTAGGCAGCTTTGGATAGTGAGTTGAAGGGCTGAAGAATGACATGCTCATGTTGAGGTGCTTTAGGCCTGCTCAAAGCCAATGGAAGAGATGGTGACTCCATTTTGAGGACAAATGAGAAAAGACATGTCACTAATCTGTTTCAGACCTATGAGTTACTTAGTTTTTGAGTGCACTCAAAGGTGCACTTTAGAGGGGAATGTATGAAAAAGAAGGGGTGCTTTTGCTGGGTGTCAAGTTAAGAACTTGAGTGTAATTCTGCAGAGGGATCAGTACTGTGCATGTACTTCGTATTCAAGTGAGCTGGAATTTTTAAAAAGCAGCTCATTAACAACTTTATTATAAGTTAAGCAAATTACACTTTTGATCATTTAAGTACTAATATTTTATTGAAGAACATTATTCACTAACTATAAATGCACTGGGTAGTACTCTTATATGATTAACAATTAATTCATATAATCACCGCATAAAATACAGAATAAGCATTACTTTAGTGCATGAAGTTCGCTGAGCATAATGCTATTGGTGTGTGATCAGAGCAAGTACCTCCCATGCTTCTTGCCTATCTTCCTTTTCCTCCTAAGTAATATCAAGTGTGAGAAATGGAAACTGCTTTAACTCCAAGATAGTAACATTCATAGGGCCCAGTGTCTTGAGACAGACAGACTCCAAGCAGCCTGTGTCCACAAGTTTAGACTCTCTGCTAGGTCTCTCTTGTAAAGTGCCTGTCCTCTTTTGTATACTAAAGATTATTTCTGAGTAATATAGAGTTCATCAGAAAAAAATCATAAGAAAAAACAAATTGGTCAGAAAATAAACATCGCTGGTCCAGAACTCTGATGAATGTAGGCAGCTGGGAGGTAGGTTCAGCTGTCTTACATAAAGATGCAGAAAATTGCCTTTGGGATATGTCTTACACTGATGGGAGTCTTACACTGTTAGGAATGACTTTGAAGGCTATTCTCACATAATTGAGCAGAGTGAGTGATTTTTTTATCATGTGCTTAATATCTGATAGGCGTTTCTGCTGTCCTAATCATAAGCAGAGCAGGACCTTTCTGGAAATCAGGCTCATCTTTTCCACTGGCCTGGGGCGAGTGAAGAAACCTCAAAGTGTGAGCATGGAGCCGGTGCTGTCAACCTACCGCATGCTTAGGTTTGGCAAAACAAGCTCAACTTGGGGAAAACCAAACTCAGTTTCATGTACCACCAATTAAAACCAGAATGCGATTATGAGAAATACAGCCAGATCTTTAAAAACACCTTTCCTCTACCTCCTTCCTTCCAAGACTCATCTCTCCTCCCTTTTACCTCCTCCCATTCCATGGTACAGGGTGGTAGGGAATGGTGGTTGTGATCAAGTTCATCACTTACTGTCTCTGCCTCTACATCCTCTTCAGGGCAAAGACTCTTCATATTCTTGCCTTGTTCCCACTGGAAACATGAACCTCTCTGACGTGTGTCCTTCCAGTGGGCTGCAGTCCTTTAGAAACAGACTGCTCCAGCAAGGGCTTCACACAGGGCCACAGCCTCCTTCAAGCATCCATCTGCTTTGCTGTGGGATCCTCTACGGGCTGCGAGAGAATCTCAGCTTCACTGTTACCTTCCATGGGTTTCAGGGAGACAGCTCACTGTCTCACCATGAGATGTAGAGCATACTTTACTCCATCACACATCCTCTTCTCCTTCCTCACTGACCTTGGTGTCCACGTGGTTGTTGCTCTCCCATCCCATTTCTGTCTGCTGCAGGGTTTCCCTTCTTAAATACGTGATCACAGAGGTGCCCAATTGGCTCAGCCTTAGCCAAAGGTGGGTCTGATTGGATGAGACAGCTTTGAGCAGCTTCTCACAGGAGCCACCACTGCAGCCCCTCTGCCACTACCAAGAAGCTCCGCCACACAAACCCAATACATGGCTTTTTTCTTCTTGTCCCCTCCTGTAAATCTCTCAGTGAAGAAGCCATCATTTTTCAATGTGTGGAACTTGTAGTTTTTTGATCACTTGTAGCTGGCAGGACACTGCTTGGCTTTAATGATCATCTCAGGATGCTGACATGCTGCATTTGTGGTATTGGTTCAGCAACAGGGAGAGCTGATTTGGTTCATGAAAGGCTGTGCATTGTGTGGGGCCTTTTCTACAAGAGGAGTTTTTCTCCTAAGAGGAGTACATATTACAGATATTCTAGCTAGCTCCCTATATTTTGAATGTCTTTATTAGGTCTGAAAACTTTAACATGTGATTGTTTCAGTCTGTGAGCCCCCCACATCTATTACATGCCATGGAGGTTATTAAAGCTTAGCTTAGCTCCCAGGATCATTCTCCATATTATAATAACTTACTTTTTAGCTTAAGGCACTTCTGAGAACTAATCTGTGTTGTGTTTACTTTGGCTGGAGGAATTGAAATGCTCTAAAGAAAAAAAAATTTAAAAGCTCCCCAAATGTTCCTGCAGCTTCGTTTTCTGCTAGTCTGGTTGCTTTTAATGTGAGGGTTTCTTTTGCCCTGAGCCCTGTGTACTCTGCAGTGTCATAAAAAGTATACCACTGTACAGCTAAGTAATGTTGACTGCTTTGCAGCTTAGAAAATCTGAGGTTCTCAGTTGGAAAACTACACTGGAATGTGGGGGTTTTTTTTGGTTTGTTTTTTTTTCTCTTACGTTCCTGAAATGTAAGAAGTCGCTGCATTTAATGTCTGTGAGATCTTACCCAGATATAGAATCATAGAATGGTAGGGGTTGGAAGAGACCTTTAGAGATGATCTAATCCAACCCCCCATATCTGACTGAGGGCCTGTCTAAGTGAGCAGAAACTTAAGAAGCACAGAAAAGATCTGCTTTCATAATTAGTGGTTTTGGAAAAAATAATTTCTTATCTACCTTCCTTGCTATTACCATCCATAGTTAACAGGTAAGCCAATGTACCATTGGAATTGTCCTGTCTTTATTTTCTCTTTCCTGGGACAAAGAGCTTAAGAAGTGACAGTGAGATAATTGTCAGTATTTGGCAATTTCTTTGTTCTGTGTTAGATGAGTTCACAGCTGTGTGCAGTGCATCCATAGAGACCCTTCTTAACTATTTTTGTGGCCTTCTCTTAGAAAAGATCGTGCTAATGTTCATGGTTATTCAAGGGGTAATGCAGATCTCTCCTTCAATGTCCTTGTACATTTCTTGCAAGGGTACCCATCTGCACAGAAAGAGTCCGTATGTATTTCTGCTCACCAGAAATCCCTTCAGAGAAATCCCAGTGAGTAATAATTTACCTTCAGGCTTTGTGGTGAGTGGTTTCAGTAAATAGGTTCCTTTCCATGGCTGTATGCATTTAATGTACAGACAAAGGTGGTGGAGGAGAGTGCAGCTTGGGATTCATTGATGCTGATGATATGCAGGCCCGCTGCCTTCGTGCTGGACCCAGCTGGTAATTTTCTAATGTTTGGCTGGGGTCCGGGCTTAGATGAAAGGGAGCTGGCTGTAACTTGGGCCAGATAATTTGGAGATGCTAATGGATAGTTTGTTAAAACAAGTAGAGGGCTTGGCAGAGAGAGACAGAGGGAGTTTCTTTCAATGGTCTCACCTATCCCCTCCACTATCCAATTTTGTCTGTTGTTCACCCAGAGAGTGCTAGTTTTGTGGGTGTTTCTTTGGAGTCCTCATGGACTCTGGTCAGGAATGTCCATTTCCATTGTGGGTTTTTTTTCATGATTCCAAATTTCTTGTGATGATGAATCTTAGTATTCACTGTACATATTTCCATTTGGTGCAGCCTGGCTTGCTGCAGTGGCTTTCCCACAAGTGTATCTTTGCAAACCACTTATGAAGAGAGACAGAAAGAAAGAAATGTCAGCTGTTGTAGGCTATTGACTGCCAGTTACTGATTTGGGCTGGCTGGCATGAACACATTTATGTCTGTGGTTAAAAGCGAGCTCTAGATTTCTCTACTGGCTTAGATTCAAGGGGCTTTACATAGAATAGTGTAGCCTCACATGTGATTTATGGCTGGAGCTCAGACTAGAGCTTCCTCACGTGCATTTGTAACACATGAGTTTTGTCAATATGTGTGTCTTCAGCATGTTAGTCTAGACGGTGTGTACACAAGGCCCTCTGCTTTAGGGCCATACTTTCTGCTCCATATGCCAAAGCCATCACAGACTGATCATGTTTCCTCAATGAGAGATCAGCTGTAGAAGGAAGGGAATTTTTTAATTATGAGATTATGGCTACTGTTATGGCAAATAAGTATCTTGTGTTGCTTCATAAAATAAGGGAATTCTGTACTCGGATTTTCTATCTGTCTTCAGTGCAAGTGCCACAGCAAAACAGCTTGAGGTTAGGTATTGTAAGCTGTTTCATAATTGTGACCAATGATGGGTTCAATGGTCTATGAAGACAATGTCTTACAGGATAGTCAGACCCTAATTCTATATTAGTTACAGAAGAATTTTAAAGTATACAACACAAGGCTGACTTTTATATATCTATATACAAAAACCTCAACTTATATGTTTTTACTCACTCTGTATCCGCTGGCTCCAATTTGGAAACATGTAGCTGCATGCTTTACAAGCTGTAGCTTCCAGTATCAGGTCTAAGTAGGAAACACAGAAGTGTCAGTGGGCTGGATCACAGTGGTCAGCATTTGCATTGAGCAAGTGGAATTCTGTCAAGTGGTAATGAAGAAGAGATATTTCTGGCCACTGTTCACAAGTGAGGACTCCAAGCTTAGAGATACAAATTGGAACATGCACCAAGAGGCACAGGATGTCATTTAAAGTGTGGCAAACTTAGTTAAAAATAGACCTGTTGACAGCACTTTCCATCCTGGATTTGGCCCAGAATGAACACTTCTGAATAATAGAAAATAAATAGGAAATGGACCTTGAAGTGGGCCTTCAGGTTTGTGCACAGAATATACTTACAAAGGTGGTTTATTTGATACTCATTTTACTTTATATTTCCATAAAGCCTCTAATGAACTGCAATTAGGATATTATAATCATTATTTTAATGGTGTTTTTCTTTTAAATTAGCAGAAGGGTGCTGTGTTATAAATGTGGTTTTGGTCACTTAATAGGGATGGAAAAAATCACACAGAAGCTGACAGTTTTCAAGTTTGTTTTGTTTTTCCACAATGTATATACATCATTAAGGGGACCAAAATAAACTATAATTGAAATAACTTTGTTTCCAGGGCAATTCTTTCCTCATTTATTTTTATGTGTTCACCATCTCATGTACCCTTAATTGAACTGTTTTATTTTAATCATTTGTATCACTTTATAGCGGTGAATTTGTTCTTGCAGTTTGGGCTTTGTCATTTTCACTTAACGCTATTCCTAGGAAGTCAGAATGTTAAATAACTTTAGACAAGATTTGCTGTGCATCAGTTTTGATTATCTTGAAAGCAATACACAGTTGAGATCTCTAAACACATGTACAGATATTGTAAGCACAGAGGCAGTTCTGCCAAATTTGATGAGTCTGTTTTCAAAGTTAGAGGAATGAATAGGAGCTTCTAAGCAGTAACTGCACAAATCTTCACTTGTCTCTGAAGTTTGTTATTTCCAGAGTGTGGATTGCCAAAGAAGAGATGTATTTTGTTTTAATCAAACTAATAGGAAAAAAATTAAGAGGGAGGCAAGATCTCGCAGTGACATGAAACAGAGAGTTTGAAAGATGCTGCGTGTGGTCTATTTACAGTTGATGCCTGTTCTACCCACAGGTGACAGCATCAGCAGAACAACAGAATCTTGCTGTTTAAATTTGATGGTTCACCTGTTATTGAGGATCTTTTTTTTTGGTTAGTGAATGGCACTAGCTAATAAGAGATTTTAATATATGATACTATATTTTAATAGCTATCTGGTGTAAGTATTAAATTATAATACTATTCATTAAACTTTCTTACTAACTACTGAAAATTTGCATCTGAAAAGGTGGTTCCTCACCCCCATCTCCTTTTGTACCTAGGGAAGCTTTATTAATTTCAACAGAGAATTGCCAATGATGTCCTTTTCACAAATAGGTTTGAGCTCCTATTAGTAGGGTCTCTGAGTGTTTCTGGAAGAAAATCCATTAAAAATAAAAAGCCATTTTAGAAAAAGAAAAAAGAGAGAGAAGAAGGAGAAGAAACAAAATAAGAACATTGAAGATCAACGTGAAGATTTAGTAGAGCTCAAGGAGTAAAAATATTTATGCTTGAGGTAAGTGTTTAAAGAAAAGACCGCAATGAAGAAGGAAGAGAAACAAAATAAAACAAAGTTCTGTGCATTGCCCAGGATATACGAAGAGCCCTAAGTAATGTCTGCAGAAGTGTCATTTTCTACATATTGTGATGGAATTTGTTGGTTTTAACTGACTTTTCTCACAATGGAAGAACTGTTTAGCAAGGATTTACAGATATCTAAAGGATGGGTGTCAGGAGGTTGAGGCATCCCTTTTTTCTATTGTAGATAGCAACAGGACAAGGGGTAATGGGATAAAGCTGCAACACAAAAAGTTCCACTTAAATATAAGAACAAGCTATTTTACTGTTCAGGTGAAGGAGCCCTGGCACAGGCTGCCCAGAAGGGTTGTGGAATCTCCTTCCTTGGAGATCTTCAAGACCCACCTGGACATGTTCCTATGCAACCTGATCTAGGTAGGCCTGCTTCTACGGAGTGGTTGGACTAGATGATCTCTAGAGGTCCCTTCCAACCCTGCCATTCTATGAAGGATGTTTTTGTTTTCTACAGTACTTCCACTCAAGAATTTCATGTTCATACAGGTGAAGATCTTTCTTGTGTAAAGGATCTTCTTGTGATTTCTTGTGTAAAGGGTCTTTCACTGAAGAAATGAACCCGGTGCACCTGGAATTGCACACTTACATTAGCATCATATTAGCCACATTTTGCAGAGAGCAGAAGCTTTGTACTCCCTGACAGAACTCTGAGAACTTGCTCTGTTTGAGGAGCTGGCATGAACTTAGATATTCTTCTAGGGTGTCACTAGTAAAGATCAACTTGTTGTTAACATGATGAAAGCACTGAAGATGCAATGGTCTCTAAGCCCCATCAAACAGAGGATGAGATCTTTGTGTCACAGAAAAGTCAGCAGTTCCTCTGGCTCCACTTTGAGGAACTGGATGATCCTGATACCAGCAGAACCACAATATAGCAGCACAGTAAAAGATACTCGACAAGTAAAGCCCTTATACATAATAATGCATTAGGAGTGTATGGAGAGAGCTACAGTGGCAGGTGACCTTTGTTACAGAAAGAAACAAGATCTTTGTTGTTACTGTTCTCTGGGACCCTTCTGCATTTCCTACCCTCTATGTTCTCCAAGTGACAGATCTGTGCCAGGCAATTTCATCACAGTGACAACAGTTTCCTTGCAAATTTCAGATCTTCTCCATGAAAGAGCCATTGCAACTTCCTCTTTTGATCTCGTTCTGCATCCCATTCCTCTCCCTGCTGAGAAACCTGTCTCTCCTATTTCACAAGGTCAGACTAGTGGTACCACAGCCTATTTTTTTCTTTGAAAGAAGCGCGATTATGTTCAAAAGAATGTCAAAACCCCATAATTTTGAATCATCAAGGGGAAAAAGCAGAGCAGATTTGATTATCTGAATTAATACTTTGTGAGGGACAGATGTTAGATGTGAGGGACAAAGTGGGCTTTTTTTTTAATACACTGACATCTATTATTATACGACATAATTAAAAAAGCATTAATTATACTCCTGTCATAAATCTAGCATGAATGTTGCAGGTGCAGAAGCTTTCTTCAAGCAACCTGTATTTAGTCATCAATACTTTCATAATCTCTGAGGGAGTAAATCAACAGATACCCATCTGGTCTGTTTGGTAAATTCTTTGAACAAGTTCCTTGTTTCTTGGTAACCTGTACTGCCCTGAAGACTGCCATAAGAGTATGCAAGATATTAGCCTACCTCTCTGTCACTAACAACCTAGGATATAAACAAACTATAAATAAAGGTAAAATAGGCCATGTCTTAGGATGAACTCCCAAGTGTATGCAGTGTAGAGAACAAAGTGGTGAGTCTTCCAGTACTGTTCAGAAAAGCAGTGCTTTATCAGTGCTGACACAAAGAATGGCATCAGTACAGCACCTGTTTGCCCTTTTCCTGAGCTTTTACACTTAACATCTAGAGCACACAGGGGAGAAAACATTATCAACTATAAAATGTGTGACATATTGCTTGGACAAGTGGAGAAGCTCCAATATTAAATGGTTTATAGTGGCATCTTGGTGGCAATACAGGAGGAGCCTTCCTTGCCTGTAAACTCCTCTGTAAAGACAGAGGAAAGGAAAGTTCTCTCACTCTCCCTCCTCAGCAGGACATAGGGAGGAAATAAGAAGAAAAAGATCGTGGGTTGCAATAACATCAGCCTAATGAAGAAAAGCAAAGGCTGTGTGTGTAAAGAAAGCAAAAATATGTATTTTCTACTTCTCAGATCATGTCAAGGCACTTCAGAGGCAGCAAAATCCTGGTACACCACTGCTTCAGAGCACAAATGCCTTAATAAAGAATGCCTCCACTTCTCCTTTCTCGTAACTGTTACTGCTGTGCTTGACATCACATGATATGGGAGATCCCTCTGGTAAGCTGGGGTCAGCAGTCCTGGCTGTGTGCTCTCCCAACCTCTTGCCTGTCCTCAGCCAGCTGGCCTTTGGAGGGTGTTGGAAAGAGCCTTGGAGCTGTGCAGGTGCTGCTCAGCAGTAGCCACTATGGTTGTTGAGTTACCAACACCCTCCCAGCTGCAAGTGCAAGGCACAGGGCTATATGGGCTGCTACGGGGAGAATTAACTCCATCCAGACAGACCCAGTACAGAAAGGAAGGAAATCTTTCCCTGAAGAGGCAAAAGGACAGAGAAGCTGTCCTTTCAGAGACAGAAGATAGCAGAAACAGTATCAGGCATCAGTGTACAGAAGCAGTAGCTTGTGGACTTGTGCAGAGGATGAGGCTAGTGGTGAGTTCGCAAGTGCCATTCAGCTGTCATGTAGCCACGCAGTCTCCACATAGCATTTTTATAAGTCAATGACTGTTCAAGGTTTTCAGCAGATGTGCAATACTTTCAACATTTAATGCCTAAGGCTAGTAATGATTCAAAGACTTAAACTTCTGCAATTAATAATGATGGCTCCTGATAGTACAGTTCACAACCTTAAGGAAAAGACCTCAGTCAAAAATTCTACACTTACAGATACTTGTGATCAAACAGCAGCACAGTCATGAGCAACATTTTAAAATGTGATACTTTATACACGTGGAATAAAATTTGAACTACTGTGTGACGTGGTTAGTTACTACAAGAAAAAACTGCATGTGTTTATTTCTGTGGTAAGTGGTTCTGTTACTCGTGCAGTTTCTGCAGTGAGCTAGTGACAGAGTTTCACAGAATGACCCATCAACTTACAAAAAAATGCCCTTTTAGAAAGTTACTGCTGAAAGAATGTGCACAGAAAGTAAGGAAAACCTACCAGGCTTCATAACACAAGTTTTCATTTCCATTCTTTCAGTCTGTTGCAAAGTTTCTAGGCAGGGCATCCATTACAGGGCCCTGATAATTTGCTTAGGAAGCTGCCTTTGCTGTATTCAACATTTTGTGTGTGTGTGTGCAGTGTCATGGATTTCTATATCCTGCTTCATTAATGAGATTGAAAAATACTGCTATTGCAAATTAGTTATGGGTCAGTAGCTGCTAATTTTACAAGGCCACACCATTTCCTTCTCAGCTTTGCAAATGTGCTCATATCATTTTGTGGCTGCCCAGTGTAGATGTGAAATATCAAGTGGAATCCTGAACACTGTTTGTTTTTTTTTCTTGTACCCAACAGACTAGCCAATGGTTCCACTAAAATTTAGAAGGATAAGTATTCTAAAAGTGAAGAGCTGTATGCATAGCTGTCCTGATAAAAGAATAAATGTTTTGACGGGTTTTTTTGGTGGAAAAAGAAAGAAAAAAAAAATATATCTTAGCACTCATGAATGTGTCCAGCTTGTGTGCATATGAGAGAAGCTGGTGTGATAAGGATGCTGTTGAAAAACTTAGGGTGTTTATGAACAGTGATTGACAGTGTTAGTCACAAGAACCATTTTATGGCACATCAGTCATCTTGGAAGAATCTGAAAACTTTTCCTGTCCTCTCCCTACCAATTTGGTAGGAACTTAAAATTTTTGGCAGTTTTGTGGCTGATGGCAGTGATGTTTACTTGAAATCATATCTTTGAGAGAACAGTTCCAGCACAAGGCTGGTAACTACTTACCAGGAGTGACTGCCAGAGTGGAGAGTAGAAAGCTTTTAGAGGAATACATTTCTCCTATTTGAGATTTACTCCCTCCCATCACAGTTTTGAGGTAAGATCTGTACAGTTATCTGCAGTTATCTCTGTGATTCCTCTCCCAGTCTTCCAGGTTCATTTTGGCCTCAATATACAGTCATCAAGGGAGAAGTGAAATAGGAACTCTGCCGTTTCACAATGGTCAGTTTAGGCTTCCTTAACCTGGAAGCAACAGTTTCCTGAAAAGAGGCTATACTTGGGAAAGATCATCTCCCTCTCCTCTTGTGCTCCTTTGCCTAGAGGAGCTAAGAAACATTGTGGCTTCTGCCACAGTTGTGTGACTTCTTGCGAACGTACTATGTTAATAATATGTTGCTGGGGGAGGCAAACATAGTGTTTCCTCCACATTAGTGGGTGTAAGTTTGAAAATGCTGTTACTATCACAAAGGAAAAAACCTGCCCATGAAATGTTAGGAAAGAATCTGGGGAATTATCTAGTTTGACCAATGTGGTTCATTGCTGTGAGTTCAATGGGAAGCTGGTGAAAGCCAAATGTGTGGATCTTGTTACTTAGGAGTGTTTCTTCTACCAGAGCTAGAGCATATGAAGGAGGGATTAGGGGAGAGCAAGCCTTGCAGACCTTGCCTGTAGACAAGCCCAGGAACCCTCACAGATTCTTACTTCTGGCCTCCTGAAACTGAGATTGTTGATGCTTGTCTACATATTGTCTTACAAAAGATACCTCATGCTGTTGCTAGGGTCTTTGTAATGAGGTCTGAGGAGGAAATGGGTCTGTAGAAACAGTGGATTGGGATTTTTAACTTTTTTTTTTTTTGGTTGGCTATCTGTGAAGACCAAAATTCAAACCAACACTGGCACAGGCTACCCAGGGAGGGCGTGGAATCTTCTTCCTTGGAGGGCTTCAAGAGCTGCCTGAACGCGTTCCTGTGAGACCTGGTTGAGGTGGACCTGCTTCTGCAGCATGATTGGACTAGATGATCTCTAAAGGTCCCTTCCAACTCCTACTATTCTATGATTCTATGATTAATAAAGTCATGTTTCTTCTTTTATTTATGAGCTTGGTATGGCTTGGAGCTCAACTCTGCAAACATGTAGTCATATTGCTGGTTCTAGACCCTCTCACTGAGGTATCTCAGGTTGTAAACTACCTCAAGTATCTTCAGTAAGATTTTAGACCATTTTTTAAATATACAATCTTTTGGCTTGAATGAACTTCACATGAGGTGTATTTTAGAAAGTTTTTCAGGAAGTTGCTGACTATATTCGTGATGCCTTGGAGATATGGTTGATCAAATACCTCAAATAGAGCAACCTGATTCATCTGTAGTTCAGCTGGTAGGAGTGTGTGGCAGGACAGTTCCAGTCTCTCTGCCACAAACATTTGTTTCTGCTTAGAATGGTGATTTCCTCAGTCTTCACCAGTAGGCTTTCTGTCCCATCTCATAGCAAATGGGACTCTGTACAGAAAGAGTCTTGCACTTAAAGTGGAGAATAAGGAGTTCTGAATGTTCCAAAACCAAACTGCTGATTCCCAGATTTGCATGTCTTACAGACATTTACTCCAAAAGATATCTATCTTTGCATATGTCATTTTCTTTTCTGTACATCTGACCCAAAGTTGATTCCAACAGAATCATATGTTCATTTCATATGTACAGTGTTGGAGTTTTTTTTATTGTTGGTTATTTTTTTTTATTCTATTCTCAAAAAAATATAGCCAGAAAAACTAGTTATAACCAGTATTTCATCTTTGGGTAAACTCAGAAAAGCAAAGCAGGAGTTAAAGTTGAAAACTGGGTCTCGTAATTAGCTATTCATCTCATTTTATTGTTGGTGATTACATTAATGTCCAAGAAAATGTGTGACTTTATATATTACGCATGCTATAGTCCTTAGGCATAATAGGGTCGGTTGAGGATAGAGTGTCAGATGTAGTATTTGTCATCACCTTTGATTTGCCTAGTTGCATGCTGTTGTGGATTTGTGTTGAACTATTAATACTGGAATATAGATTTTTCTCTGACTTTTTTTTTTTAAGAAAAAAACCTTCTTGCCATGCTTTATTTCCCTGTCATTTTCAATAGCAGGAGTGTTTGCTGTTAAATGCAATTTGTCTCCAGTTTTGATACTTCTTTAAAGAAAGCAGCATGTTAAAATGAATGGTACAAATTCAGCTCTTTGTTTCTCTTTTGTAAATGCTGGTAGTGTGTATTGTTAATTTCGTTGCTATTGTATCATAAAAAATGGATTTATTTTTTTTTCTGTTCAGTAACTCTACCTTTGGTTGTGTAACTGTTCCATAAAGGTCATCTATAATCTTAAATGTCATACTTCCCAGTATGTTTAACCACTTCCTATCTAGATATATACTTGGTGGAGCAGAGCACTTTGCTAAATGAGTTTCGGAGATCAGCAAAGTAATTTAATTCAAAAGAAATTGAACTTCAATATTTTCCTTCCTGTGCCTGTACTTTGCTACTTTGATATCATCAGCCAATTTTGAGAATACATATAGTTGATCTCTGTTTTATGTTTATAAATGTGGCTGATGTGCTTTATACCAGAAAACAGTGCTTAACACCATGGCAGTGATTTAACAGAAAGAAACACTTTATGCCTGAAAGCCGTTTGCCTTCTGGCATCCTCTTGGGATTCCGATAAAACACAGAGAAGTGAAACAACTACCTGCATGTTTGAGTAGGTCTGTAAATGCTGAGGGTGCATGTATCTGACCAGAGGCACTTAAATGTGGTGGTTATGTATTTTTGGAGCAGTGTTTTGAATATTTAATAGTAGTTCATTTGGGCATACATGTGTTAGGGGCGGGCATGCAGTGCATAACATTTCAGAAAGTGACCTGTAACCTCTACAACATTAAAGGCTTTTACTACAGGATTTAGCCTAGTGTTTCAAATATGCTTGCTCTGTTCTGGCTGCTCTCCAGGGAGAACACAAACCTGACAGCATTTTGTTCCTATTCTCACTCTTTTGACTTCCATGATTATTGTTCCAGACTGTTTGCATTTCCCTTAGATGCCTGCCATTTCACTTTATTCCTCCTTATATAAAAAGGCCAATGGCATCCTGGCTTGTATCAGAAACAGTGTGACCAGCAGGACCGGGGAGTCATTGTCCCACTGTACTGCTGAGGCTGCATCTTGAATACTGTGTTCAGTTCTGGGCCCCTCACTACAAGAAAGACACTGAGGTGTTAGAATTTGTCCAGAAATGAGCAATGAAGCTGGTGAAGTGTCTAGAGAACAAGCCTATGAGCAGCAGCTGAGGGAGCTGGGGACACTTGGCCTGGAGAAGAGGAGGCTGAACGGGGATATCTTTTTACTCTCTACAACTGTCTGAAAGGACATTGTAGCAAGGTGGAGGGGTTGATCTCCCAAGTAACAAGCTATTGGACAAGAGGAAATGGCCTCAAGTTGCACCAGGGGAAATTTGGGTTGGATATTAGGACAAATTTCATCAAAAGGATTGTCAAGCATTGGAACAGGCTGCTGAGGGAAGTGGTGGCAATGTTGAAAAGATGTGTAGATGTGACACTTAGGGACATGGCAGTTAATGGTTTGACTCGATGCTTGTAAAGGTCTTTTCCAACTTAAATGGTTCTGTGATGCTAAGGAACTAACAAGGGGAGAGGGAAGGCTTCCTAGTACCTTGTAGAGGGAGAGTTTCCTTCATGAAGCAAAGAGTTAAACACAAAATGTCTTACACAGCCAATTAAGTGTACGCCATCTTTTACTATACATGCGTGCCCTCATGCAGTTAAATGTAATATCTGTTGGTAGTGCATGCCGTTCTTGCTTGGTGACCTGGGCTCAGACTGTGACATGTTCAGTGCAGCCTGACAGTGAGGGAAGAAGACCTACATAGATACATAGGTGTAAGACAGGATTGTTAAAAGTGAGATAGTAAGGTGAAGTTAAAGATCATATTGTCTGCTTGTCATTCTCAAGCAGATAAAAATCAGGTCTGGTAGCTCTTGCAAGGTCCTTGACCATTCATTAAACTACTTGCCTTAAGAAGGACCTGCCAAGTTGGCAATTAATGAGACTTAGTCTTGCTAAGAATGTTTTAAAATTAGTCGTGTATGAAATTGTGGTATAAATTTTTTCCACCTCCTTACAGTTTCAGCTTGCTCCTAAGTGGGAAATCACTGCTGGTCTGTCCTTCAGATGGAGCTGGTCTAACCTGGAATGATACTAAATGCAGAGATGATTTAGCACACTTTGAAAATATGTTGCCATCTTTAAAAGGCATATCTGGAAATGTAAACCAAGAGAATACTTGAAATCTATTATGTTTTGTTTTTCTGAGAGTACATATATATATGTATACGTAGCCCTCTCCCTCAAAAAAGTATTTAGAAAGGTACATGTGTACAGCATCGTTATTTTCTTATGAGGAAAGGCTGCAAGGTCTGAGACTATTCAGCCTGAAGAAGACGAGACTGAGAGGGGATCTCATTAATACTTAAAAGAATTTAAAAAGTGTATGTCAAGGGGATAGGACAGCACTTTCTGTTGTCTTCAGTGACAAGACAAGTGGTAATGGACAAAAGCTGGAAGACAAAAAGTTCCACTTAAGGAAAAACTTCTTTTCTGTGAGGATGAGAGAGTTCTGGCACAGGCTGCCCAGGGAGGTTGTGGAGTCTCCTTCTCTGGAGGTTTTCAAAACCTGCCTGGATGTGTTCATGAGTGATCTGATCTAGGTGGACCTGCTTGAGCAGGGGAATTGGACTAGATGATATTTAGAGGTCCCTTCCAACCCCTACCATTCTATGATTCTATGTACAGTATAGCTATTATGTACATTCTTTGCTCTGTTCTGAATATCAGGGTTATGTTTTTTCTCATGTCACAAAAAAACTCAGTTTGTCTGACTTTGAGTAAAGCATCAACAAAAACAGCCTTGCCTTTTGACACCACTGTCGTCTGATTGCTTCTTAGTGTCTCATACACAGTAATCCTCATTTCCTTATTCTTATGTATGAAATCTTATAGACTACCAATAACATTTACTAGCCTTAGTATCTAGGAACTTGAATTGTGACTGAGAGCTCACACTTTATGTGGACACAAAGCAGAGATCTATGTAAGCTGTTTGGGAAAGCAGTCAAAGAGTATGAGGTAAGAAGTAACAGATGTCTGTGAACAGACTGGAAGAGTCCAAGGGAATGAGAAAACAGTATTTACTGTCATGATAAGCAATAGTTTTCAGCACATTGAGAAGAAAGAGATTTTGGAGGCATGTCAACAAAGGCTGTTTTAGGGGACTCTGCTTAGAATTGTTTAGCTAGTATTATTGGTAGAGCTGACATCACCATGAGAAGTGAGAAAATGTATCACATGAGAGACATAAGTAATGAGGAGCCTTAATAGTGAGAACAAATTATACTAGATGTGCTAAAGGCAAAGAGGAGTGACATGGTTAGAGTGACTGACAGAGGAGAACAACCTTTGCAATAGGCAAGGTTATGTGTGGTCAAGTATAGATGCCTGTAATGATGGATCTGATGACAGCTTTGACCAGAAACATGAGCTGTGTGAATGGATGGGAAAAGCTGTATTACAGAGAGGTTATGTAGAATGAATCCACTGAACTGACATATAATTGGGATTTGAGACTATATAAGTTGAAAATATCATCCTTATTGTGGTTTGCATGACATGCAAGACTCTGATATTGTCCAGAGTGATTACAGGAGGAGACAGAGAGCTGAGATAGGGGAAGATGTTATCGGCTTTATTTTATTCATTCTGGTCTTGGGCAAGACATCTAATGGGGAAGAAGGAGAAGGATTACAAGGGGTATGTTAGCTTTGGAGAAGGAAGGTTTAATGGGGACAGCAGAAGGTAAGCCAAGAGCAGAAATGGTAGATTTATGTATCATCCACTGAGAATTTCTATTTGCTGATATTGTGCAGAGATAAGGCATGGATGGAAGGATATTAAGGGCAGAGCTACTTTGAGCTTCTCACAGGAAGCTGGTGAGGAAAGAGGAGACCACTTGAAACATTGCATTTTCTGGATTAAGGAGGACTTTCAGAATAAGATACCCATGAAGGTTTCACATCTATTTTATCATGTATCTACAATGCAAGACCCTAGGATGTAGTATATTTGGAGATAATTTTTAGAAAGCTGACTTTATCACCAAGAGCAATTAGATTGGGGTAATTTTTAAATGACTGCTAAAAACTGATTTGGAGCAGTATGTGCTTTAGGGAACCATGATGACTCTATCAAAAGATGACAAACTTAGAGCGCTGAGTTTTAGAAGAGAATTAAGCTCTGATATTCAGAAGAAAACCGTGAGAATAATAATAAAAAAACCACAAAAAAGCCCAAAAATTATCTCCAGATCATCCTGTACTGCAATAGCCATAAATCAGAACTTTTGCATAAAATATATTGGTAGCTAAGTAAGTCTATTAGGTTTTTAGAGGTGATAAGCTTTTTTTTCTTTGCTCTCTTGAATGATGGTTTCTGTGATGCAGACTTCAAAGAACAGGGAAGAGAACACAGCCTCCCTTGTGATTTCAGCCTTATTCAGGAAGACAAGGAGTACATTAGAATTCACTCTATTTTTTTAGATTTCACTAATTTCTAGGATCTAGATTGTCAGTTTATGTAAACTGACACAAAGCTGTTAAAATGAAGAGTACAGAAGAACTGACAATGTACAGTTAAAAGTGTGTTTAGAGCAGGATTTATGTTAAAAGGAAACCAATTATTGTTCAGTTGCTCAGAGAATTTCTTTTGCTGTGTGAGATTTAAATCTAAGATCTTTTATTTTTTTTTTTGTGTAGAAGGTCCCAAGTGACACCTGAAAACAAATACATGGAATACTTGGGGCATAGGATTAGCCCTTTGTTTTCAGCCTCAGACTTGATTATGGATAGACTAAGGAAGTAAATTCTGTTCAGTACTGTAATTAAAAAAATGGCAGCTCAGTATCATCTTAAGAGTTGGAAGGGACCTCAAAAGATCATCTGGGCCAATCCCTCTCAGAGCAGGCCACCTACAGGAAGTCACACAGGAATTCATCCAGGTGAGTTTTGAATGTTCCCAGAGAAGGAGACTCCACAACTCATCTGGGCAGCCTGTTCCAGTGCTCTGTCACCCTCACGGTGAAAAAGTTTTTCTTTGTTTATTTGGAACCTCTTATGTTCCAGCTTATACCCATTGCCCCTTGTGCTGTCATTGGACATCATTGAAAACAGCCTGGCCCCATCCTCCTTACACACATCCTTTAATATTTGTAAATATTAATGAGATTTCCCCTCAATCTCCTCTTCTGCAAGCTAAAGAGCCCCAGCTCCCTCAGCCTTTCATCAGAAGGGAGATGCTCCACTCTCATCTCTGTGACCCTGCACTGAACTGTCTCTAGCAGCTCCCTGTCCTTCCTGAACTGAGAAGCCCAGAACTGGACACAGTATTCCAGGTGTGGTCTCAGAAGGGCAGAGTAGAGGGGTAGGAGAAGCTCTCTCGACTTGCCAACCCCAGCCCTTCTAATACACCCCAGGATGCCATTGGCCTTCTTGGCCACGAGGGCACATTGCTGGCTCATGCTCATCCTGCTGTCCAACAAGACCCCCAGGGTCCCTTTCCTCTACCACTACTCTGTGAGAGTTCATTCCCCAGCATGTACTGGCACAAGGGATTATTCTTTCCCAGATGCAAGACTCTACACTTGCACTTGTTGAATTTCATTAGATTTCTCCCTGCTCAACCCTCCAGCCTGTCCAGGACTTGTTGAATGGCAGCACAGCCTTCTGGTGTGTCAGCCACTCCCCCCAGTTTAGTATCATCAGCAAACTTGCTGACAGTGCCTCTGTTCCCTCGTCAAGATCATTAATGAATATATTGAACAGTACTGGTCCCAGCACCGACCCCTGAGGGACAACACTAGACACAGGCCTCCAACTAGACCCTGCCCCATTGACAACAACTCTCTGCCTTCTTCCGTTCAACCAGTCAACAATCCACCTCACTCCCTGATCACCCAGCTCTCACTTTCTCAGTTTTGCCATGAGGCTGCTGTGGGAGACGGTGTCAAATGCTTTACTGAAATTGTGATAAACCACAACCACTGCCACCATGTATCCACCTGGTTGCATTTTCATAAAATGCTATCAGGTTAGTCAAACATGTTTGGTAAAGCCATATTGACTGCTCCCAGTGACCCTCTTTTCCTTTAAATGCCTGGAGACAACACCCAGGATAAGGCGTTTCATCACCTTTCCAGGTATGGAGGTGAGTCTGTAGTTACCCAGCTCCTCCTTCTTACACTTTTTGAAGACTGGAGTGACATTTACTTTCCTCCAGTCCTCAGGCACCTCTCCTTATTCTCCATGACTTACTGAAGATGCTGGAGAGTGGTTTAGCAATGACTTCCACCAGCTCCCTCAGTGCCTGTGGGTGCATCCCATCAAGGCCCCAGTATGTTGAGTAAATCCTAAATGATATTTCCAATGATGTTTTAAAAAGAATCTTTGTTAATAAATAAGAATAAAAGCATAAAACTTCTGGAAAAAAAAAAGCCCAACTTCAAAGCAGAGTTTATGTCAAATGTTATTAATTTGTGGAATATAAGGTAATTCCTTTGAGGTAAAAAGTAAAAAAATGTAAAATTCCACATTCTTTATGCAGCTATTTTTTAATTTCTTCTGTTAAGTTCTGCCTTAATAATATACTGGAGAATGCATTATCATTTTTAATTTAAAAATATTTAATAACTGGAGTCTTTGAGTCAGAAGGGTTGTGCAGAGACATTTATTGTACTGTATGTATTTTCTTTGTCTCTCTTTTTTAGTACCAGGGATTTTGAATGATTAGCAAAGGCTGTGAAGGGCCAGACCCTGGTCAGTATTGCAGAACAGGATGAAAGGGCCCTTTGAATATGGTCTGAAAGGAGAACTGAAAACACACAGTCTGCAGGGGACCATCCGTGGGCTGAAGCTGGCATTTCTGGCATTTTGCCAGACCTTTCCCTCTGTGTGACTAAGCTCAGGGTTGGACAGGAGGGATCTCCAGGTGGCTTAGCATCCTGTTTTCCTTTTTCTCTGTTCTACCTGCAGTATGGACAAAATGATTCAGTCCTACATTCAGAGGCTGGGCAACACATAACAAAAAAGGAAACAAATGCCAAAAAACCTTAAACCCCAAAAGAGAAGAAGAAAGCTTAAAATCTATGGTTTTTTGCTGGCAAAATCAATGGAATGAGTTTCCCCATAGCTTCATAGAAGCTGCAGAGGACCTGTGAAGGTTTGTAGTCCAATTTCCTGCTCAAAGTTAACACTGCAACAGGTCAGTTTGGCTTTCGTTGCTGTATACTGATGAGATGGTTTCATACACTTGGAGCATTGTGTGACTGAGGAACTTTTTGATGGAAAACACAACTCATTTATTTTTGTCTCTGCCTTTGTTTCTCAAACAGCTTGCATCCATGACCATACTCTGGTCATGTATGCTATCCCAGATCTGTGATTCTAATCATGCAGTAGCTTTGCTACCACACACGGACTTCTCATTCTGTCTGATATATTGGTCAAGCTCTGTGCAGTGGTGTACGGCTGCTTGAGAAGTCTGAATGTCCTCTGTTTCATGGCCTCCTCCAACATGTACTTCTTATCTATGCTGCTTCTTCGGTTGCTTCTGTGTTTAGACATTATCCCCTCATGAACCTATCTTGAAGCTTTCTCCACTTGGTAGGAAGCCTGTTTGCAAAGATACTCTTCCTGTCTTTATCATGTGGAGTCCATCACATCCTCTTGTTTCTTAAGACTTTCTCTTTTATCGAGACCTTCATCCAGTGTCTACTGTCTGGATACATGGGACTAGGGAATGAAGAAGAAATTACAATTAGATGGTTGATTGACATTGAAATGTTGAGGTTTCAGAGAAATACAAGGAAGAATTTCTTTCAAGGTCCCTTCCTGCCCTTGAGATTGTGTGATTCACATTTTCATAGCCACATCTTATTGCTATGATAAGGCAGTGCAATTCACCTGAACACGGTGACCTCCTGCTGTGTTCTTAGTGCATGAGTTTCATCGAACTGGCTAAGCAAGGACTTACGTGGCTTGCAGGGGCTTATGTGAGCTGTTCAGAAGTTAATGAACTGAATTAATTCAAAGAAAAATGAAAATAAAGACTCAGCTATATATAGATAGCAAGATATGTATAGATATGTATAGAGCTGTTGGAGACAACGTTCCTGGGGAGGAAAAAGAGTTAATGAGGCATTTCAGTGTCTTTATATGGAGCCGTATAAATTTCAGCCACTTAAGTTCAGCAGGAATATCTTGGAGTGTTTGAAGTGTGGTGAATAATTTAAAATAAATAAGTTTAATGAAGAAGACCCTGTTTGCCAGTCTGAAATGTAAATTTTGAAGACCCTTTAAAGTTTTTGCTTATACAGAAAAAAAGAAGGTAAATGATTACGTCCTGCACTTTCTGAACAGTTGTGGTGAGGACTAGTTCAGTTATCTCAGCGCTCTGTTTGATCTAGATCTTTCAGCATGTGGTCATCTGTCTTTCTTGTGTGAAAATTTAACTGTTTTTTTTTTCCCCCCAAGTGTTCTTGAATGTGCATCCAAGAGGATCTGTGAACAGCAGATGAGGTTTGTTAGGGTGGTTTCCTCAGAAGCAGCCTGTGTAAAATATGACATCTTTTAAATACAGTATTCAAACTATTTCCTGTTCCAGCACTGCCCTTGGCTTTAGGAATAGGTAACATTTTTATGGTGATACTTGCATTGTCTACTATTAAATAGGTGAGTTTGTTCTCCAGTTTTACTTTAGGGCAAGTATTTGGCAAATACAGCATCTCTGGCTAATAGGTCTTGATTCCTTTCTGAAATCTTTATTGCCCATGCAAGTATAGTGTGGCTACCTGCAGTAAAATTTAAAGCACAAATAGTGGTTACTAGAAAAAAAGATTATTTGCCAATATGCTTTTGTTGTTGTTCGGTAAATGTATTAGTAATCATGAAAACACACAAACTTAGTCTTTTGAGAGCTTTTCTCAAGAAAATATAGTTATGGTGAGAACTCTCTAAGAGTTTTCAGAACTCTGTAAGAGTTTTCTTACTTCTTGCTTGTCTCACACCCATCACCCGATGGCTGTAGACCAAGATATTTGACTGTGAAAATCATGTACATTGGCACAATGCTTGAATTAGAGTTGATGCTTCGGTCTCTTCTTCTTCATCTCTCTAGTAAAAAGCTACCTAAGAGGTAACCATTACTTACCACTAAGTTAATAACTGTGTCTGCCTTAAATAGGGGAACAATGGGAGATTGAATAGTTATTCAATCACTGTAACTTTAGTGAAGGACGTGAACTGCACCAGCAAGGTGCAGGACTTCGCTATTTAATTGTTATGTCTCAGTTTAGAGTTATTTATGAGGACCTGAAAGACCTGTCATGTGGGTATGGTTTTGACCAGTACTCCTTTCTTTTCTAGCTTTGCAAGAAGGCATGAAGGAGCACAGTGGAGCTCCACTAATCTCCTTTGCTCATACTAATGGGTCTGGACATCTGTGGGGAGATGTGTCTGTCACTGTGTCTGCTCCAAGTTCTAACCCTTAAAAACTGCTGGGAAAAAAAAATCAATCTGACAGATGTTCCTCTGTCAACTGCCCTTACAGAGCATCACTGGCACATGTGAATGCACATGTGACCCAGAGAAGAGTAATGCTGAATTAAGTTGACCTGTAAAAGCACTCATGGAAAACACATTCAGAGGTCTCCTAGGCTATCCTGGTATGCCAAGCCAGGATCAGTTATATTCTGGCAGACCTTTGGTTTATTCTTAAGTAACATTTATTTCAGTGTTGCATTGCCCTTACAGTTAGAAAGTAAAAATCTTCCTTGCTGCAATTTGAACAAATTACTTATTAACCTGTCTTCCATGAATGTCTCTTATTTTCAGCTGACATTTTGGTGTATGCCAACTTTTACTGAGTTACTCCTTGGTGTCCTTTTTCATACATTAAAGAATCCTCACTCTATCCATGTTTCCTCATAGATTGTTTTCCAGAAAACTGTCTCACCCGTTGCTCTGCATCTTTCTTGAAGTGTGATGCCCAAAACTGAACGTAAGGCAGCTCTGTTTAGAAAGGACTGCTTCACGTGTCTTTACTGCCTAGAATGCCATAATTCTGTAATGGTGTTATATGTTAATGCAACAGTAAGATACACATTCTTTACTCAAGATCTTCTACAGAAGTGCAACTGAAAAAGGAGTTCCTTCTCCTGCATTTATATAGTTCATTATTTATACAGCTCATTATGCAGTTAATTATCAAGATATGCAAGTATCTTGCATGTGTTCCTATTAATTGACTTGTATGCTGCCCTCAAACTGCAGATTGGATTCTGCTTCAGGTTATAAACGTCTGAATGTAGGTGCCTAAGTGTACATTGTATGGGGTCACTGAATTCCTAATGTAGTCAATGGAGCCTGGCCAATTGGACACATCTTACTGAGGGTCAGCTGAAGAGTCTCATTAGAGTCCCCAGACACTAATGACTGTATTGACTTGTTCTCCATTAACTCTAAAAATAATTTGTTTACAATCTGGACCCAAATCCCATTCCAACTCTCCAATTTACCCATATAATTTTGAATTCTAATCCTGATTTTCAAGATACTTGCAGTCTCTTAGAGCTCTGTATCATCTGTGAATTTCATAAACATACTTTCTATTCCACTGTTGAAGCCATTGATATAAATATTGAATGGCATTAGACCTGAAACACAGCCCTGTGGAGCTCTACTCAATATGCTGCTCCTTTGTGATTGCAGTGATTGTTTTCCGAGTGTTTCTTCATCTAGACAGCACCCATGGTAGTATTTTAATAATTTATTTAAGCCTGCTGTTGAAAATGGTTTGCTGTTTTGTGGTTTTGCATCCTCAGGATTATGAACCCTGTTACTTTACAGTGACATTAGAAGAGCCATCCTATTCCCCTCCTCCCTTTACTAGCTGCTCTCCTTTTACCTTCTATATCAAAAGCCTACTACAGTTTATTCTGAATTTCTGCTGAACAAAATGTCCTGGTGTATTTCTCTCTCAACTACTCCCAGATGTGGGAATAGTTAAAATACACATTATTCCAGTACTGAACTCTGGATGTTTCTGCCAGTTGTTTCAAAAAGTCTTTTTTTCCTAAGTTCCCTGCCTTGGTGGTTTGCAACAGATCCCCATCATGGGTGTTCTGCTTTTTTCTTCTCTGACTTTGTAATCATTACATGGAAGTTTCCTCAAGATCTGACCTTTCTTATGGCCTGGAACTACATCAGTTGTATGTGTTCTTGATGCACAATGCAGTACCCTTTTTCCCACTGACAGTCCTTTTGGAAGTGCAGGACCTCTTTACATTCATATTTTAGACAGATGGGTTGTCCAAGTCTCTGTTAGTCCAATTAAATAATATTTTCTTTAGATATCTGTCTTCTCCAGTTTGTTTCCAATTCCAGTACTGTACTGTGGTCACATAGAATTTCAGTAGACTCATTCACTATTCTATCTTTATGTTAGTTTATTTCAAGTAGCCTTTAGACCATTCTCAATGTCATTCCTCTTCACACATCAACACAGGATTTTGTTACTTCTCTCTGCCCCGAAACAGTCCTGACTTACAGTACTTTTCAGTTTAATGAAATAAATCAGTGTTTAAAGATGCTTTCCTCTTTTTCATGAGGTAAGCTTTGCTCCCATCTGGTTGCTTATACAGCACTGCACACTTGTTAAGGAAACCAAAGTCTTCAGCATCTTCCAAGTCAAAAATAGAAAAATATCTCATCAGAAATAGAAAGAGTTAAAAGTTCTTTTGGTTATAGACCTATAGATCTCTTTCACTGTTTCTGCAGTGGTGGCACTGACAGTAGTTGTAGTAACAATAGGTTTGCATCATCCACTGTTTCTGCTCCTTAATGCCTCCTGAGCTGGAGCCTGTTTGTACTGGTGATGAGACTTTCCCAGCTACTTTGTGTACTGCACAAGACTCAAAAGCTGTCTTTCAGATTCTGATGTAAAAGTAATTTCTTTGATCTTTCAGTTCCATTTCAGCACATATAGTTTCAGTCAGCACTTGTGACAGTGCAAATAAGAGCCCCACAACTCTTAACCCAGGCTCCATGTGCTCAAACTGGTTTCCTCATCAAGGGTTCAGAAACCAGCCATGCTTTGATGTGGCAGGCTGAGAATTATGTCTCATTTCAGTATTTTATGATACCAGGGTTTCATAAATATAAGATGTGGTGTTACAGCTAGGATACTTGATCTCTTGAGTATTTATATTCCATTTGAGTAAATTGATTTTATGTTGTTCTGATGAGGTTACAGTGCCAGACTTTAGGTTTTCTTGATCTCAGGAGAAGTGGGTGTTACACTAAAGAAATTCCACTGCTCTGGCAAGGTTTGAACCCTGTGGTTTTGGCAACTGTGACTTTCGGCTTGCCAGCATACATATGGGAAATACTACAGTATCTATTGTGAGCTGCAGTGAAATGGTTGAGTGCTGACATTTAGAACAGCTGGAGCTACTTCTCTGATGTTGCTGTCTAAAGTGGAGAGTAGGGCCTTGAACATGGACCTCCATGATGGCACAGGGGGACCTCAGCCAGACTTAGCGGTGTTCAGGCCCTCTGTATAGAGCCAAGTTACTTTAGGTGGAGGATGTTTCTTAAAAGCTGGAGAAAGCAAAACTAAAATTGTAAATTTTGGCCTTTTCTGGACCTGATGCCCAAATAATTTCAAACTGCTTTTATCTCCTTTCTTACATATACAAAGTTCTGCTCTTTATCTCATTTGTAACCCAACATCTTTTAGCTCCAAAGGCTTCATCTCAGTCTTGGGTGTTGGCCATCAGCTGGGAGACTCATGTTGTGAAATTGTGTCAGTTTTCTCTTGGAACTGCTTAGTTCACCAGTGCTAGGAAGAGAGATGCAAAGTGGAGGCCTTTCCCTTATCATGGCTCAAAGGGTCTGTGTACGCTTATGACATGTCTAATAAAATGGAATTGGTGGGAGGATGCACATGGCAGTTTTGATTACTATTAATATCAGAACCTGAAGGGTGACTTTCCTGTGTGATCTCTGGTGTTCACCATGTTATTTAAAGACCTAATGTTCTGTCATGTATGATTTATGCAGTAGACATGCTTTTCTATTATATTAGATGCAGAAGGATATTAGCAGCAGTAAACGGCAGTATTTTTACGTGATTTTTTTTTTTCAGTGATAAAAAGAGATATCACAAAAGATCAAGCTCTTTGAATAGCCTTTTTTAACAAGTTTCTTTTTTCTGCTCACAGAATCATAGAATGGTTTGGGTTGAATGGGATGTTATAGATCATCTATTTGAATCAGAGTTCTTTTAGGCTAGAATAATCTATGGAGGCCATCTGGTCCAACCTCTGCTCAAAGGAAGACCAACTACATCAAGTTGTTCAGAGCATTGTGAAGCAGGATTTTGAGCACCTGCAAGGATGGTGATCACAACTTCTGTGGGAACACATTCCACTGTGTGACTGCTCTCACGGCAATTTTCCCCCCACTACAATTCAGTGAGAATGTTTCTTGTTTGCTGTCTTTAGTGTTATCGCTGTGCATCTTTGGAATGTGTTTGTCTTTGTTTTCTTTATACTCTCCTGTTAGGTAACGATAGAAAGTACTGAAACATCTCTATAGTGTTCCCTTCTTAAGGCTGGAAAAAAAAATTAGTTCCTCGGTGTTATCTGGTACATAATTTTCTCCATAAATTCAGTTGTTTCTGAGACAAAAATATAAAATAACGGAACTTAAAAAAATTATTCTATTTTAAAAAGTGCAAAAGAAATCTTCAACTATAACATAGGAACTTTGAGGGATATCTCTTTGTGAAATACTTTGCTCGGGAACTGTAGATCATTGTTGTGTGCCTTTGGTTTCTTTGTAGAGCACAGACCTTTATAATTAATGCTACCAGATTCTTTTTATTTGGTAAATAAACATGAAAATAATATTAACTTGAAATCTACAGTAATGTGTTATATCCTTCTATCTATCTACAAGAGCATGATATGAGAGAGGGAAAATAGACCTGTCCTTGAAATTTTATCTTACTGAAAGTGCAGCATCACCTGTTGATTTCTTCTGTTTGCCTTGGAGGACATAATCTTTAACTAGATTCCTCTGAGAGCTAATCAGAGTCGGTGCTACTGTTGGGATTAGCAATGAGAAACTGCTGTGCTCTTGGCAACTCTTGCCAAATTCTGGATCATTTGTTGTCAACAGGAAGACTGAATTCTGTCTCTGCCACTAAACCTCATGTTGGACAGGAGACCATTCCTCTAGAGAATCATGCAGCTCTGCTAGGAAAATGAGGAAGCTGCTGGCTAAGGTGCATGTCCAAGGAATCTACTGACCAGACTAAGCCCCTAATTTGCACATTTACATTGTTTGCAGAATTACATTGAAGATAAAAGACACCGCAAATTTCATCTTAAATATAGATACTATTTTCTAAGTGACAAAGTTGCAGGTACTCAGAACCTTTAGGCTGCCTTCTGGATGGTCTTGCAAACTAATTGCTTGTCAGAGAAAACGATAATTGATGCCATCCTTGAACCTGCTGCAAGCCTTTGATTTTGGCACAGAGGTTATTATTCAAATATCTTAAAGCCAGGAATGATCACAGAAACTTGCAGTTCCTGATCTTAGCAGATGGCCAGCTCCAGAGACCTTTTCCTCCTGTTCTTTCTTAGTTTCTGGGAAAGGATGTTCCCCGTAATTTTTCCCTGGTCTTTGACTTGTCTGTTTTTCCTCTGAGCCCTAGACTACTTGAGGTCTAGAACACACATGCTTCCCAGGAGATATTAAGGTTTTTTTTTTTAGATTGTATCTATATTCTGGGATGCCCTATTTGTATACATGTGCATAGTCATGGGACCAGATGCTAATACATCACCCAAAGTTTGGTTGCCTTTGTGGATCACAGCCACAGAGATGCCTGACTGGTAAATGAGTTATCCACTCTCTTATCAAGGAAGTATCTTGGTCTCTCATCTCCTGATTTCTTCGGTAAGACCTTACTGTTTTTTTTTCCTATTTGGAAAGACCTTTATGTGCACTGGATACTCATCATCTTCCATCTCTTGTTGAAGTTCATCTCCCTTGAGTTCTTAAACTTTGCTGGAGAGTATACCCTGTAATAGTATCCAAATATGAATCCTTTCAGTGTGAAGATGTGATCTTTTTACATCAAGATTTAAATACATCTCCGGTGACATACCTGTTCACTACACCTCACACCAACTATCTGCATGTTTGCAGCAAATGTTATCTTTTTAGTAATAACTAGTTATTGAGTGTAGCTGTTATTTTCTTGAGTCCCGATACTCAAATATATAGACATATCTCTAAAAAAATACAGCCATCTTTCTCAGCTCATTCTTTCTTACTTGCTTACAGTAGTCCAATAATCTTGTAGTTTTGTCTCGTGTTTGTATCGCTGAATGCTGCAAAACTCACATTTTTGAAGAATCCCATGAATGCCCATCCCCCAGAGCCTTTGTCTACCTTTATTGTTTTTCTTTCCCATGCCACTGAACCCTCTTCTTCAATGTCTTCTTTAAAAATTGCCACTTCTATAATGCTGCCTAGTCTTATGTGCTCACTCACTTTGATAACAGCTACAGTGAAGGCTCACAGCAGGTCCTGTGGTGAGACCCTCCTCTTCATTCTGTCCTTCATTCAGGAAACAGTCACGTTGGGAATTGGGTGTAGGAAGTACAGCAATGAGTGGTGCAAAGTCGAGCTATCAGACAAGAGGGACTTGTGAAGTGGCCTCTTTGCTCACTGAAGAGCACTGTCGTGGTGCCCTGCCTGAGAGCAGATGAGGAGTAGGGAGGAGACAAACTGAAATTGCAGTTGCTTATCTCCAAACTCTTCTCAATTGCTCTGTTTTTCATGCCTCCAGCCCAGCTGTAAAGCAATAATTAACCTGAGCCTTTTAATTTCTCCCAGTTGGCTTTAAATTAACTCTGTTGTCATGTTGCACCAAGTAATCCTTCAGGCATCGGTGGGGTTCACTACAATTTAAATTGTTTATGACTGCATGGGTATTTTCTGTTTGGACAGTATTTATATTCCTGTTGTTATGAGATTCATTATTTTGGGGATTTTCCTGTTTGTGAAGGAGCCACAGTAGCGGGCCTTAACTGTCTTAGATACTGCACACACAGAGAACACAAAGCAAAATCCCTGCTCTGTTACTGCCACAGGAAAGTCCAAAGCTCTTTAACAGTACTCGTGGCCAAGCCTCGTAATGTGAAATCAGACGTGGCAAATTTTAGTAAGTTCAGATGAAAATCCTGTTTTTAATAGAGCTTTGTTTCTTGGGTAGACTGTTGCTTGTTTAGATGTGTCGAAATGGTATTATTTGCAGGTGTTGTAGGTACCGACATCTCTTTTCAAGGCAAGAAAATTTGGGATTTCTTGTAAATGTCATTTTTAAAATAGATTGTAATAGGCAAGAGTCAAGGAGAAGACAGGATTTTTATTCAGCCCATTAAATATTTTGCACAAGCTCTCATAAATCTCTCAGTAGTATCAAAACAGTGGGGCAAGTGGGTTTTTTTGTATTTTTTTAAATCATAGGTTTCTTTGTGCTCTATTTAACATGGAGTCTAAAACTGCTATTTTATTAGTGTTGTGTAGTAATATGGTCCATAACTACAGAGCCTATTAAACACTTCATAAAGCCTTCAGGGAAACTTCTTTCAAACATTACACTGTGTTTTTATGAGTTATAACCCTCCGGAAATTGGCTTATTATCAGTTTTCCATCAAAGTAAAGTGTTCCAGGGGAGTGGAGGATGACCTAATGTGATCTAGATCAAAGGCATCAGCAAAACTTGATGATTATCCTTGTTTTGATATCGTATATGTTAACAGTAGATTCTTGTCAAAGCACGTGTAGATAGATGCAAGGGAAGCCAGAAAGACATACGTAGAAATTAAGATTGCTGCTTATGTAACAATAATAATAATATTACTAGTACTATTGTTATTATTTTAACAGTGAAGCTGTAACCCTCTTATTTTTTTTGTGAACTGAGTGGCAGAAACTCCAGCACAGGACAAGATAATTTGGGTATGGTGAACTTTAAATATTCTGGACATGAACTGGCTTCTTTGCATTTGTAAAATGACGGTATGAAAATCTAGTAGCGTACAAAAACTAATCTAGCAGTGTGCCAAAGTAATTAAAGCAAAGTAAATAATCTCCAGTGTTCTTATTCCCCATAGAAATTGTTTAATATCTTATCTTTCCAAACTAGTTTTCTGCTAATTCATGATGTCTTTGTAAGACTCTCTGTATTCAGCCAGTGCTGTTGTTTTCTGTGGCGTGGGAATATATATCTCCCCTCCTGTCCAGGGGGAGGCATGTGTTTCCTACTGTCTATGTTCCCTAAAAAAAGATGTTTCTTCCATCCAGTGGAAATGCCAAGCATGAAGCTAACAGCTGTGATCCTCTCTGGTCATTTATTGTTTGAAAGACTTTGACTGCCTCAGGTGTATGTGATATATGATACATTCTAACATTGCTTGGTGTTGTGGGACATTTTGTTGATGGAAACCAGACACCTGATGGTGATCTTATTTTGAATTGGAGGCAGCTCTTTTGAAGTAGGTGAAGCATAAGGCTGTTGTGAAGCAGATCAGATTATCTGTCTTTGAGACATCCCTAAACATTAGACCCCAATGACCTCTAGCTCTTAAAGCTCTGTGTTACTACAGGCAAGAGGCAGGAAAGATGGAGTAGGAAATCAATTATGTTAAAATAATCCAGTATTCTTACATAGGAGAGCGTTTTTCATTATATATCTGTGTATCCTGAAGCATAGTTTAAACTGAGGAAAACAGGTAAAAAACAAGTTAGTGCTATAGTGCAGTGGTATGACTTGAAACTTTTCCTTTACTTTTGTAGGGCAGATTAGAAGGCTTTGTTGTGTGTGGACAAGGTAAATGACTCAAGACAGCAGAAGCAGATACTAGGCAATTAACATCCTTTCAAAAAAAAAAAAAAAAAACCGCAGACAAAAAAATCATTTGGCTCTTTCTAAACAAAAGATCCTTCAGAGACTGCCATGACAATCCTTCAATCTGTGCTTTCTGCCTACACTACAGCTACTGTGGACCATGACCACAGCAGTTGGCAGAGCATTGCCAGTTCTGTCACAACTTTTTATTTCCAAATAAATGTTAGCTTCTCCATAATGGATAACACCTTTCTTGGGAACTTCCAAATGTTAGGGAGAGGCTGAATCCAGCAGCTGAGTCAAGATGAGGCTGATGCAGCTCCATGTCCCTGGGTCCAAAGAGTAGTGAGGCTGGGATGTATTCCTGTAATACTGTGCTAGAAGGCACACACACAAACACACAGGTATATATTAATCCCTCCAGCAGCTGGGCTTAAGTCACTGTCTCTAGCATCCCCTCCTAGATATCCAGTCTCTGCTGGTGCTGGCACCTGGATGGCTCATCAAAGCTTCTGCTGTGTACCACATGTTCCTGCTGCTGGGACAAACTCCTTGACACATGGACATGCTAAAGACTCCCCAGCAGCAGGCCTTCCATGTGCCATTCACATGGAAGCTGGTCCTGAATCCTGTCTCTCCCCTGGTGCCTTGTCCCCAGACACACACAGGCCTCTCAGTCCACAGTCTGGCTCCCTATTCCCTCTGGCAGCTGGTGCTGGTCAGCTTCTCTGGTGGCCTTGCCCATGGGGACACAGCTGGCTGTCAAGCCTGTTCACCAGCTTGCCAGCTAGTCCAACATGGTGGTTGCTAGCAGTCACACAGTGACACACACCCCCTCAGTTGCTTTGGTGCCAGTACCTTGGGCACAGGGCACTTTGCAACTCCTGGTCCCACTCCAACTGCTTCACTTGGAGCCCTCAGCACACTGGAGGGAGCCCCTTGCCCAGGGCAAGGGTTAGGCATGGTGTTTAATGAGAAGACAGGACAGACCACGTGGATCAGGGCAGGACGTGATTAGACAAGTGAAGTGACCAACCTGTTCACATGCAGCCAGCTTCTTGTTTTCCGTGTATCCCTCTGCTTTCTCATAGTTTTTTTTCCTACATTCATCATATTGATTCCTATGTTTGGCTCCTCCCTTAGGCATTTAGGTCTTACACAATCCCAAAATGCCATATTCCTGTACCCCATAGTAAGCCCCCAGGCTTTTCAGGCTATGGGCTAATCCAAATAGCCTCTCCCATGCACTCGTGGTGATGGCTGTCCTGACCATCCCCATGTCTAAGGCTCCCTTGAGGTGTCTGGATCAAGGCTCATGTGTGCTTAGTATTATTGGGGTTCTCCCAGCAGCTACAGTGCCTCTGGACTCTCTGTGTGCTCCAGTGATGAGTTTGTAGGGAGCAATACAGATGATTTGGGTGTCCTTCTGTCCCAAGACCGATCCCCTGTACTCCTTTGGGTGCATACCAAGCTTTTTTTTTTTTGACACAAACCACACAGAATCAAAGAATGGTTGAGGTTGGAAGGTACCTCTAGTCCAATGTGCTAAAGCAGTTTTACCTTGATCATGTCACACAGGAACGTGTCCAGGTAAGGTTTGAAAACCTCCAGAGAAGAAGACTCCACACCCTCTGTGAGCAGCCTGTGCCAGGGCTCCCTCACGCTTATGGAAAAGAAGCTTCTCCTCATGTCCCAGTGGAACTTCCTGTGTTCCAGCTTGTGCCTGTTACCCTGTGTCTTGTCACTGGACACCCTGGAAAAAAAATGACTTGCCTCATCCTCTCGACACCCACCCTTTAAGTACTTATAAGCATTGATGAGGTTCTCTGTCAGTCTTCTGTTCTCCAGGCTAAACACCCCCATGTCTTGCAGCCTTTCCTTTTAAGAGAGATCTTCCAGTCTCCTGGTCATCTTTGTAGCCCTCCGCTGGACTCCTTCCAGAAGTTCTCCATCACTCTCGAAATGGGGAGCTCAAAACTGAACACAGCGTTCTAGATGAAGCCTTGACACTAAACAGCTCCATTTCTTAATTAGAATGGAAAATAAAAGTTGATTATGTGTCTCTGTGGGGTGACACTGTACTTTTGATCAATAACTGTAAGGTAAATGGGAAAGGTCACAATAAATAGTGTTTTAGTTTAATTGTTACTAGAAGACCACACTGACTCACTGCAGGGTTTTTTGTTGTTATTGTTCCCACAGCTAGCAAGGAATGTGTAAAAGACTTATTCTCGATATTTATAAAGGGACAGAGTTGGATGACATGGCTGTGTTAGTTTTTTTTTTTTCCCAATGATGCTTTCTGTAAATACAGAATAGTTGCTGTGCGTGTTTCTTTAGTAGCATTTCCATGTATTTATTTCGGTTTTGGTAAATATTGCAAGCTTCAGCCTGCCTATAAAACAACTTCCGTCTTTGCATGCAATCTCTGACAGCAACTGCTTTCTGAGACGAGATCTACAGACAATGATATTTGAAGAAAATAGTGGATTTGCTTAGATAATATTGATGCTTTCATAGGGTCATTAATAAAGATCTGCCAGAGCTAACAAAAGCTGTTTAGAGTATACAATGCAGAAGTGTTTAGTGTTCACTTCAGTTTTATTTTTCCTAGTTAGGCCACACTCGTTTCCTTCAAGGAAAACAAGACCGATTATTTTTTGCTAATTAGAAAGACATCACTGGTCTGAATCACATCTGTAATTAGTAGCAAGATTTTAAGTAGATGTTTGAGATTTTTTTTGAGAATGATTTGCCTTTATAATTTATTATATGTGCATACATATGTGTAGCTACAGATTTAATGAACAAAAGGAACAGATGGTTGGTTTTCAAAGCAATCAGTTAAAGGTGTTTCACAGGCTGACATTACTATTCCTACTGCTTGGGGCCAAATTTGCTACTTCTGGACAGCTCAAGTTTGTAATTAAGTAGGAAAAGTAAGTAGGGTTGGAAAACTAGAAAATAAACCCATACTTTGGTCCTGTCATATGCTCAGCCCAGTAATTCCCTCCACAGAAGTGTTGGTGAAAATAGCACTCCTTAGGTTTGCTCAGTTGATTTCTGAGACAGAGAAAAAATGCTGAAGGGAGGGAATGATTTTGAGGGAAGAGGAAGCAGGCTCAGCGGATGGAAGAGCAGGGTTGGAATGTGGCTCATGTTCCCCTGCTGCGTCCAAAATGAACCACTGAATAGGTGCAAATGTAGATGGCAGGATAAAAATGGAAACTATTCAAACCAAAAGCAATTAACTTGTATACAGATGGCTTTCTGGCATTCACAGCTGCATAGATTTTGGTTGTGTACTTTTTTAGATGTGCCACAGAAGGTTAAAGCCTCTATATGTCCATCTCCAGCTGTTCATGCACATGAAATAGATAAGGAAATGAAGCCAAGTGAGCATTTTGTGTAGTGTCAGACTTGCTCGCAGAGATAGGCATCTCAAACATTAGTGCAACATCCTGTCCTATCAAATGACCCTTGCAAGTTTTGGACTTTTATGAGCAGAAAATACATATTTTACATCAAAAGATTCATTCCAGTTTCATAAAAATTAAATAAGGGGTACTGCTAAGTATACACCATATCTCTTGTATAAAGCCTAAGGCTGAGGATCCTGAACAGAAGTGGAGGACTGCTGATGGTATGAAACCTGTGAGTTCTTCAAGTAGCTTCAGTATATCCTGGCAACTATGTCTCTGGAAAGCCTGAGATTTAGCCTCTTTCACATAGAACAGTGTGAGCTCTGATCCTTTATACCACAATGCAAGCAGTTAACTTTTAAAAAAATTTATTCATCCATGCTTTAAAAAACAACTCAAACCATTTTGAGTTAACATGCAATCTACACTTACTTGCACTTTTGTGTAAAACACAGTACTAGTTTGGGTCAGTGGAAACCTGCATTTTTGTCTTGCATTGCTTCACCTTTTTAAAAAAATCAGAAAACAAATAGTGTTTGAAGTATCTTAACATAGTTAAAATATTTAGACCAAGCTTTCCAAAACTGTGGTGTGGATACCTCTGAGAATATTTAAAGCTGGTACAAGGCCACCATAGAATCAAGGAATGGCAGGGGTTG
>WBNH01009298.1:0-47641 GCA_013401255.1 Urocolius indicus | reverse complement strand
CCCCCCCCGCCAATCTTCTTCTATCTTCACTCTTCCACGTGTCACAGGAGCTGCATATTTTGGACACCTTAGAATGTGAAGAAGGTTCAAGTGACAAAGAACTTCTTTAGACTCCCATCAGTGGTGAACCAGCTCCCTTAACTCCTGCAAATATTCCCCAGCAGAACAATGCACCTCTGTTTCTGTCACTGCGACTTCACTGAAAAACGTCAAGCTGCTTGATGGCCGTGTGGGTGTACGGAGGAAAAGAAGGAACAAAGAGAAAACTAGTAGTGACAGTATTAAAGTCGCACACACACTCTCAGCCACTTCCTGATTGAAGTTAGGTTTGAAAGGAAGGTTCCTCAGCAGACTTTTGACAACGTGTTGATAGGGTTGAACGTTTTTTTGTTGTGATATGTAAAAAAAACCACCCAGCATTCAAACATGAAAGTGAGCAACAAACGCTTGGAAATCATGGAAGCTGGGCTGTTGTTATGAAGACATCCACTTGCTGCCTGGGATGGAGCAACCAGAGGGAAATGTCTACATGTCAGTGCTTTCTAACAGGACCCTCCTACGTGATGGCTGTTGATGTAGTTTCCTTGTCTCTTTCCAGCCTACAGAATAGTGAGTCTCTGCAGCCAGGACACTGCCTTGGTAAAACAGATGAGAGCCTGTCTGCATTTAATGCAATTAAAAATTCCTCAGGTTATGTTGAATGTCTCCTTGGTGAATACACAGCAGCATTTTTTAAGACATGAGGGTTAGGACAAAATAAGGAAGCATCTCCAAAATATTCCAGGCTTGGCAGTTAGCATGAGGGGAGAAAAGTAATGAAAATGTGGGAGGCAAGAAAAGCCCAGCAGGAATTCCTTTGCAGTGAAAATATGCAGTGTGTATAACGTGCTAAACGCCTCCTGTCTGTGGCTTTAGTTCCATACTACGACACCTATGAGGTTAATAAATTGCAAGTGTTAAAAGTCTGCTTCTGCCAACACCACTTCATTAAGCGGCAAAAGAGAAGGGAAGCCCTGGATTTGGTGCTGCTTGCCATAAAAACGGAGCAGCTGTGATTAGTAGCATGAAGAAGGATATATATATTTTTTTAATATGGTATGTAAAGTGCCATCATTAATTTAAAGAGTTACCTTATAATACAGCCTTCCTTCTGCAAAAAAAGCATGATACTTATGCGACCTCATCTAGGTGAAGCTGCTTCTGCAGAAGGGTTGGACTAGATGATCTCTAAAGGTCCCTTCCATCCCCTACCATTCTGTGATTCTGTGATATCCTCCTGGATTACACAAAACAGGATGAAATTGTGGATGACTGTCTTCTTGGGGCCTAGTTTTTGTTCCAGTTTATTTTGTTTTTCTCATTGGAACAATTCATTAATGCTAATTATTGTATCCCAAATATTGTTACTGAATCCGTAGAGTTCACAGAATCATAGAATCATTTTGACTGGAAGAGACCTTTAAGCTCATCAAGTCCAGCCTTTGTCCCAGCCCTGTCAACCACTAGACCATTTCCTTAGGTGCAACATCCACTCATCTCTGAAACACCTCCAACTTGGACTAGACAGCTTTAAAACATCACGGTTTCATGAATCCTGAAGTTCATCGTTCAGATTGCTTCTGTGACCTTCAACACACAGACCACTCGTGTGATTTGCAATTCATTGGTAGAAACTAAGCAGGTTTTATGTATGCTTTTGGAGTTAAGATGTTTTAAATGGCACTAGGAGGCCAGGTTTTGGAAGTATTTTGCATCTGAGAACGGAAAGTTTTCCACAGTGGACCTTTGGGTGCTTTTCCTTATCACAGAAATGCTTTGTTATCATTCAGCTCGGCCTTGAGCAATTCAAGTTTGTTCTGTGTTGCCTCAGTCGGGTTTTATTAAAAATAACCAAGAGTCAATGCCTATGACAAAGCAGCAACACAAAAATCCTATTGAAAATCCTAATACAGGTCTGTATTGAAAAGGTAAATCTTCAAAAATAGGCATTGCAATCCTGTGTGTTTACTTTCTCTGATGGACAACTTTGTGTCCTCGCTGTGGTTTATTCATCAGCAACTTTGTTCACTTGTCAGTGATGTGGTTGGCTATAAACACAACCCCGTCTCAATACCACTTGCTAACCCTGACCTTGAAGAACGTTTTTTTCCTCTGCTGTAAGCTGTAAGTGTTATCTCCCAGCGGCTGTTATTTTGTCCAGCGAGGGCAGGAACACTTTAGCAGCTGAGTGAGTGATTCCTCATCGTGCTGTCTTCACGGCTTTGGCTGGAATTTCAGTAATCTCAGAAGATGGAAGGAGGGCCAAGGTTATGTATAGTTACACTGAACCCTGAATAGCAATAGCCTTTCTTCTTCCTGCCTTGGCAATGCGTAGAGTGAGTTTAATTATTTACATGCCAGGTTTGAATATGCAACCTTTGGGGAAGCACAGGTCCAAAATCCAATGGGGTTGACATTAGGCACCAATCAGAAGGAAGGGCAGAGCTTAATTCTGGTTTTACTGTTCAGGATCTCTACACTCATTGCAGGCTGGCAGCCCACTGTTCATCTTTGGGGGAGACTCAATGTGAAATGTCTTCCTTTCCATGCTCTGTAACATTATCATTCCTGTTAGCTATTATTAGTAGTTCAGCAATCAGAGAAAGAAAAACCTGAGAGCACCATATGATGTACACACAGCCATTATTTATAGTAGTTATTTACATTGCTTCTATTACTATGCAGAAATGCTAAAATCTCCCAGCTAGTCTTTAGGTCTGAGTGCCCTGCAAGGGCTTGGTGTTCAGCTGGCAGCATGGGACAGGCTCTGCTCCAGATCTGTTGTTATTGTCTCAATAGACAACTTGAGGCTCCCTCCTGCCCTCCCTCTTCCAGTGTGTGTCTGCTGGTGTAAGGGAGGTGTCTCAGCAAAAAGAAGCAACCAGCCTTCTCTGCAGAATATCAACTAGTCTTTGATAGCTGTAAATATTAAGGGGAAATGATACTTTTTCTGTATCCCAGCGTTTCCTATCAGGATGTAACGCAGGGGGTGGGGAGCAGTGCTAAAGAGATGCTGGACCCGACTCTCCAGCTCTCCCAGCTCTGGCTGGATGTGTGTTTGTGGGAATGCCCTTTCCAAAATAACAGTAGTAACGTATTTTTTCTTAGACCAATTGTACATCTGGAAGAGCCATCAAGCTTCCTGAACAGCTGAGTAGTACCCATTCATGAGGGCTGAGAGAAGGGCTGAAGATTGTCATGTGCATCGCTGAATTTTAAGCAGTTCATGTCTTCTGCAGTGCGTTAGAAAAGTGTGTGTTTGGGCTAATCAGGCTGCATGTGCTCTATGGCCATTTGAGTGATCTCACTGTGTTTGCTAGGATACCATGGATTTTCATCGTGTTTTTGGACAGGAGCATGTTGATTTGCCTTGCATGGTTTTTTTTTTAGGTGTTGGTGACTTTTCAGTAGTGCACCTTTACCTTTGGCATGGCACTTGGCTGGGTGTTTTTTTTGTCTGTGGGAAGAGTCTGCTTGGAATTTTACAGACAGTGGTTATTTGGATGAAAGGCCAAAATAAAAAAAAAAACCCTTTGAGCAAATAAAACTCTGTCTGTCTGTGTTTAAAGAGGCAAATAAACAAAGGCAAACTCTCAGAAATGAATGAAAAGCCCAGATGGGGTGGAAGTTTGGTTGGGAAGTGAATTTGGCACAGCACGGTTCGGATGTCTGTGAAAGAGAGATGCCTCCAGCTTAGAGAGCTGTCTTTTCTCCATGTGTCTCAGCAGTAGGTGGAAGTGTTGGTGATGATAGGAATTGGAGAAGGAAGGTTTCCTCAGCTTGTCCAAGTAGCAGCTTTGGCCATGAACCTAACTGGCAACCACTGGCATTATCCAGCAGTTGCATGCTTGTGGCTGGCAAATCTGCCTGCTACATTTACGTGGCTGCTGAAAGAAGTGGATGTGGAAGATCAGGAGTCCCTGAGGGATAAAGCTTCCAGCTGAGAATGTGTTGTCAAAGCTGTCTTCCTGTTCATTATGCCCATTAGCAACCACTGCATTTACATTTCGCTGCTACTTGTCATTGCCAGGCTTCAGACATCAAAATCTGTCTGCTTGTGCGTTAAGTTAAATCTCTTTTCCAGTATCATTTTAGAGATTTATGCTTTCATTTCCATTTCATTAAAGAAATTGCTCAGGCCCTCTTGCAGCTGTCGTGCTTTGCCAACACTTCCACGTATCCGTCCTCTCTCAATCCCTTTCCTTTGGCCTCTGATTGTCTGGCAACCAGTGCTGTGATAATTCGTATTGATTTCCCAGCAGATGTTAACTCCAAGTAGTAAAAAAGAGTAACGAGTGCTTAGAGTTAGTTACTCGTTGGCTTCTGTAAGCTGTGGTAGCCCCTGGGTTTGAGAGCCTGTCTGAAGAACCTCCTCCCAGTCTGAGGAGACCTTGGAGATCTCAAGTGCTCTCAAAGTCCTTCTCCTGTAGGCAGAAACATGGGGCTGCTGAGCTAGTTTCTAGGGGTATGGACTGCTGGTTACAGCATGTTTTGTTGTTCTGTTCTGCTCCTTTGAGCATGGAGGACTTTCTTTGCTTAAGAATAATATGAAGGCATTGCTGGGAGAGCTGGGGTTTGAGGGCAGTACTGAGGCCCAGCTAGGGATTCTGTTTATGCTTCTGCTTGGCAGATCTAGTGGAGAAGACAGTATCCCTGATGCTTGTGCTAAAAGCAAAGGAAAAGCCTGTTTTGAAAGCAACAGAAAATCTTTGTATTCTCCAGAACGAAACCCTCAAAGGTGCTGCTTGGCTGAGGGGGCAGAGGCGTGCATTTGGAACCAGACAACGAGACATACAGCAGGAGAAGTTTTGCCTCTAAAGTCTCTTTTATCTCTCTCACAGAGTTGCTTCTCTTGCAACGTTGAAGGTATTTTGCAGGACACTAGAGCTTTTGTAGTGGGTAATGTTGAATTTGTGGATTGTAGTTCAGAATTTGCTGCTTGTTTGATACGTTTTGCCTTGAGATTGGGTATAGCTGGTGCAGGCTTCTTCATAAAAATGCAGGGATTACCTTTTGTAGTGAAGCAAATAATACATGTCTGCAATGCAGTGCCAAAGTCTTTGAGTGCTCTGCTGCTTTGCAGCTCAAATATTTATGTTACTGAAGTCAATTATTTGCTAAACTTAGGGAGAGGGGAGGAATGGTACTTAAAATAAGAAAAGAGAGGCAGAAACTTTGTTCTGTGGTTTACATATGCCAAGTGTTATGTATGCTTGGAATATTACATAGACTAATTGCAATATTAAAATAGCTGATAACCTGTGCTTTCTGAGAGGGGTGTAATGAATTGAGGCTGGTTTTGGCCTCTGGGAATACTGTGATGGCTAACAAAAACTGACTTGAAGCACTAATAACATCTCACTCTACCCATCTGCCCATGCCTGGTATACCTGAATGTCAGTGCATTTGAAATTATCCAGGGGGTTCAGTAACACATCAGTGGGGTAACAGTACACACACCACAACCACATAAATCTTGTTTGTTTAAGAAATGAGGCTAAAAATACCCTTGAATGTGAATCCAGGACAAACATGGTGTTGCCTATGAAGTCTAGCATGGTTTTATTGACCTAATGTGGGCTTCTCTGAGAACAACCCAGGACACACAGCCGAGGCAGAACTCTCTTACAAGGATATTACTGCCTTGAACTGTTTTCAGAATGAGTGTTTGAAAGGTCTCAAGACACACAGTCAGGTCAAGGAATGCTCAAATGCATACCGGGGGCTGAATTTTGCCTTGAAGCTCAAGAACGTTGTTTTAAGACTCTTTAAGGAACAAATCTTCTCCCCATTGATTGGCATGCAACAAGCTTTCCTGAAGCAGGCATTTGCATAGGGTTGGGGTCTAAAATAAATGCTAATAACGTGATTTGTGACTACCACACTCCTGTGGTAAACTACAGTACCAGCAACTGCATTACATTGTGTGGTAGCTGTGATCACTTTGGCTCTGTAACTCTTTCAGAACTTGGTTTTAGGATTTCAAAACGATGTTGTGCATGTGAGATCACTGGTTGTGAAGTGTTATTCAGCCTTTCAGAGCTGAATTCAGACTTGTTTCATTGGTATCCTTATTAATATGCCTTTTTGTTAAGCCTCGTTTGCACAAGTTAATATCAGCACAGGAGCAGTTTTGCTTCAGTGCCTGATGTAGTCATGGGACATCTGAATAAGCTGTATCTTGCAGTTGTGCAGCTCCTCGTGGATTTTGTGTCTGGTACATCTTCTCTGCACTAAGGAACCCGATGCAGGACTTCTTAAAGTTGCTCACCACCATTCCATCCTCTAAAAGACGAGATATTCAAGAAGAATACACTGGCTGTTTTCAGTATTGTTTTGCTGTACCCTACCCTCTGTTTTTAATCATTCTCATGAATGATTTACTATTCCCTTTCTATCATGTTACTTTCTCATTGTTGTCTCCAGCAGGCAAAAAAGCTTTCAAAGAGTTCTTTAGGGCTTAATGTATTGTTTGTCCTAGATATTGAGCGTGACTTATTCAGAAGTGTGTAATAAATATACGGCTGCTCTCCTTTCTGATTGTTTGCACAGTTGACAGAGTAATGGGTGACTAGGTGATGGATGAATTCTCTGTTCTAAATCAAGTTAGGGAGGATCTGTGGGTGCAGATGGGATCTCAAAGGTTATATGTAAATGTTTGTAAGCTCATTCAAGTCCCTGGAGAGGCACCATTTTATACCAGTGGATAATGTGGTTTCGTTCAGAGACTTCTGGGATGTCTTTCTTGGTAGTGGCTTTGTGCACTGATCCCTGATTATGCCATATAGATCATATACCATATAGATCACATGGCATAACCATAGTCTGTCTTCAAAGGTGTATCCTCGTAAGTGGTTATTTTTAATTTGTAGCTATCCATTTCTCTTGATTAGTGGCACCTACTGTGGCTAAAGCAGACCCTACTTTTCCCTGCTTGCTTTTTTACCTGGGGCACTGAGACAAGGGGTTATAAGAGTTTAGTTTGTCTGCTGTGAGGGTATGTCTCCAAGTCAGTCTCTGTGCTCTGGAGGATGTTGACTAGTACATATTTGATAAAACTTCTTTTCATTTTATAGATAATGAACTGTGAATCTCAGTGCCACTACTTACTTCTCCCATAGAGACCGGCAGCGAGCAGCTGAGTCATACAGATGAAGCCAGAAATGTCTCCCGTCAGAGATGTGAGGGAATCCTACCCCTCCCTTTGCAGAGAGTCCTGAGCTACTGCATTCTGCACCCTGCATAACACTGGGGTGGGCAGGAGGGCCCCCGCGGCTGGTCCAGCTGCTTGCTGTTCCTGCTGTGCAGGGAGGAAGGTGCTGTGACGTGCAGGCACATCACTCACAGCTTACTCAGTTCCTGGAGCTGCAGGGAAAAAGGCAAAGTAGCTGTGGGCTGCCAAGTCACAGATTGCTAGCTAGTGACTTGAGGGGCAGCACAGACCTCCTTATCCTCTGCTATGGAATAAACTGTGCAGTAATGTCTTCTCTTGCCTTAGCAAAGGTCTGAAAGGGGCAGCTCTGTAGCTTATTTTGGGTAATTTGCCTGATTTTTGCCTGTTTACTTACTGTGCTCCAGATCTGCAAACAGCCTTGTGTTTGCCATAGTGATGGAGCAGGCTGCTCAGGTAGGGTGTGGAGGCTCCTTCTCTAGAGACCTTTAAGACTCGCCTGGATGTGTTCCTGTGTGACCTGATCTAGGTGGGACCTGCTTTGGCAGGGAGTTGAACTGAATGAGCTCTAAAGGTCCCGTCCAACCCCCACCATGCTGTGATTCTATGATTTTATAGTTTCTGCTGAGAAATCTTTGAAAGTTGTGATCAGCATTGGGGAGGTCCATGTCCCTACATCTGTGGACTCTGCACAGGGCTATTGCACAAGAGGCCATATAACATATTCCTCAAAAACCCTTGCTAATGAAAACAAGAGAATCAAAGAGGAGCTATTAGTCATGGGCTCGTTAATTATCAGGCTCTTTCATGTATTGCTGACTAATGACTGCTTCTCCACAAGTAAATAAAAATATCAGATAAAATAAAGACACATTTGTAAGCCTTTCCTCAGCAGCAGATAAGCTTCAGCCACGCACTCTGACTACTTTTGAAAGCTTGGCAAGTGTCACTTGCATGGGAGAGCTGTGACAGAGCTGCGAGAAGCCCTGTATGTCTGAACTCTTGTCCTGTATCTTGCCCGTTTCCCACTTAACACCGTGTTTAAAGGTTTAGAGAGAGTCTGTCATTGTGCACAGTCCATGCCAAGGACAGACAGGATTCTGTTCTTAAATCCTTCTTTGAAAAATCTCTTCATAAAATGTCCTGAGAAGAAACTCCTGGTTTGTTTGTTTTGATTTGTCCTTTGGCTGTGGCTGGATGCCCGGTCATGGGCCAGAATCAAACTGGCCAAGTACCAACACAGAGCAATTTGCAGCTCTGTGTAAGTGGCTTCAGTTCTTTTTGGCCATACCTCTGCAGCGTTTCCCAGAGCCAGTCATCTGTGCTTCAGCTGAGCGGGGTGCAGACTGAACTCTGGCTTGCCTGGCTGCTCTTGCCAAGAAAAGCATTAGCTAAGCAGAAACAGCTTGTGGACGAGGGCAGAGGTGAGCATGCATTAAGTATGATGCAGAAAGGATGCAGCTACAATCAAAACAGGGGAAAGGGGGCTGGGCAGACAGAAGCTGCCTGAGGTGACCCAGGAGTGCATGCCACACTGCTTGCTGAGAAAGGCCTCTTTGTCTCCCTGCCCTGTGCCTGTCTGTTTTGACTGAGATGCAGAACAAATGCAAGAAACCCACCTCTTTGGCCTTGATGACATTTTTCTGTTTTCTGTTCCTTGACATTGCTTTGTTGTGCTCTCTCAGGCCTTGAATGTGTTGGACCATTGTGCATATCTCATATCACAGTCCTGCCAAGCAGAGATATTTGTGCAGCTGGCTTTGCAGTTGCCCTCTTGCTAATGTGCAGTCACAGAGAGGGTGCTGAATGCTGGGGCACCTTTCTAATGAGACAATTCACATCTGGGAGACAGAAGAAAGAGACTGAAGTTCTTCCTCTCTGTCTAGGAAGGAGCAGAGAGCAAAGGTGGGGAGGAGACCTTTAACCATTACCTACCCCTTTATCACTGGCTGGTGTGTCTGCCTGATCCCATGGCATACAACGTGACAGTACTTGTATTGCTCCCCTGTTCCTTTTTAGATTAGAGCTTGACCAGTGTGATGTGCATTTCCAGACCTTATTTTGAACATAGCTAATGCAAGCCTTGCTCTGGCAGAAGCCCTGCTGTGTCCATGAGTGTCCCTCCAACAGCCAGGGCAATATTTCTTATCAGTTTTACAAGGAATGGTCTTATCAGAATTCTTGGACTTTGCCAGGATATGCACAATTCCTTCTTATTCTGACAAGGCTTTATTACTTTGATAAATTCTGTCTGTGACATCCCCCTGCCACACACTATACACAACATGATAAAACGGACTTGCCCTTCCAGTTCCAACTGGTTTTCTTTCCAGGTTATCTTTCACATCTATTTCTGCGCTGGTAAAATGGTCAGACCATGGGCCTTGAAGCTGTCAGGCTGAACATGAGAGATACTAGCTCTGTGTTTCCCTGAACTGTGGCAGCATTCAAAAAGATTTGATTTACAACCTACCAAATGCCTTTTTGGCAAAATAGTTTTCTTGCCTGGCGTGCCCTGATTCTGGATGTAGCTTGGCACTGTTTGGTGGGGCTGTTTTGTGGGAAGGGGTAGCTTCCTCCTCCTGCAGTGGCTTCAAGCTCAGCCAGGAGAAACCTTGGGCATTAGGTAGTATAGTCCTTCAGCAGTCCTGACTGCTGTTAGCAAGAGGCAATTCTAGCAACAGAGAATGCCTGGCATGTAATACTTATTTCTTTTAGTTGCCCCTTACTTTGGTGTCCAGCAGGGAGAACCTCTGAGCCCATTGGTGTGGCAGTAGCTTTGCTCACTTTTGGAAGTTAGGGGCTAGGTGGGCTCCACGTGCATGGGAGGGCTGAGACAAGCCCCATGCCTGAACTCCAATCCTGTGTCTTACTTGAATCTTTCCCGTTTCCCATGAACTGTGGAGCTTTAAAAGTTAAACAGGCAACCTCTTCTCTTCAAATCCTCTTCTTTCTTTGCTGCTCTCATGGTTGTCCTCATTCTCTCTCCCTAAGGGGAAAACAAAATGCCACTTGCAGTTCACCACTGTGTGTTACATTCATCGCCCCATTCTTGCTCTCTCCAGTGTGATCCCAGCTGACCAGCTTCTTATCAGTTTGACAAGCTGTGCCTGTTGTCCTGGTGACCAGTGTAGTCGTACTATCATCACGCACAGAAGGCAGCCAAAGAGATGTGCCTCGACCTGTGGGTGTAGCCGTGTGTGCACGTGGGATGCCAGTAAGTCACTGGGATATGTGAAGATAAGATCCCAGTCTTGGTCTATGTGTGTGAAAGATGAAGCAGAAACAAAATGGAGAAGCGAGCAAAGTTATTAGCTATAAAAGAAGAAATGAGAATGTGTGTAGGAGTTGCAAATGCTCAGCTCTTCTCAGCATCTTATCTGTGTACCCGTAATTGAGTACATTTGTGTTTGAGAGCTGCTTGCCCACCAGCCTGCTGTCTCTTTGCCTTCCTGTCTTTTCCTACCCACTCCATTTCTTCCATTTCTTACTTAGGTTTACGGACAAGAGAAAGACTAATGTCAGTAACACCTCTGAGTCGTGTTTTCTGTCCAGACACATCATGCTTAACCAATTCATACACGTATCCCTGCAGAGCATTGACTTCAGTTCACCAATTACTCATGTGAATTGATCAGACCAATTTTTGAGGCCCTGTCATAGATTATCTTCTGGGTGTTAACAGAAGGCCCTGCTTTGAACAGCATAGAATCTAAGAGGAAGACAAGGTAAAACAGATGGAAGGAGATGGGTAAGGGAGCGAGACATCATTACTCGGCACATAGACAACGGTGTCGGCACACCAGCTGCCTGATGCCTGGGACAGCTTTTGCAGGCTACACAGCATCTTCTTTACTGTTGCCTGGTTCACTTGGATTTCGTCAGCTTTCAGCCATCGAAGACAATGTGGGGCGGGGTAACCTGGATAAAACCAGAGCTTGGCTAGTACAGGTGATATGCTTGTTAGGAGATAAGGATACATTGGGGTCTTCTATTTGGTAGAAGGGCTTGTAACAAGCCTGCTGGTTTCTGTGCTGAGTGGGGTCCCAGGGAACATGGCCCAGAAGCCAGTAGTGTGCATGGTGGTGTAGCAATAGTTGCTATGAGGAGGAAGGGGATGGCAAATCCTCAAGCCAGCTATTCTCCCATGGCTAGTGGAGTGTTGAATATCCTCGATTTACAGTAAAACTGGCCTTGCTGAACACCTACTGGCAGGCATAGCTCCACAGATGTCAACAGAGTTCTACACTAGACCCAAAATTGTGGGAAGGTGTGTCTGCTCTGCAGCCTGGCTTGTTTTGCTTCTATATCTGTGCCCTGAGCATTGCTCTTGCCTGTGGTTTCTTATCTGTGACCTCCAGAGGCCTTGCAGCATATGCTCTGCTAGACCTGCCCACCCTCTGCTCACATCTGTCTGTCTCCAAACAGCCTGCGTGGAGGGGGTGGATTTCTGTGGGAAGCATTGGGAGGGGGAGCTGACGCAGCAGATCTGTCTCCTGGGAAGGTCTTTAACACGATGGATGCTTCAGGGCAGGCTGGGTTTCAGTGATGGTCAGTAGGGAGAAGGGATGTGCTTGTGAACAACATGAGTCAGCCCCTATGTCAGGGCTCCTGGTGGGAGGTGTTACATCTCCTGGCTGATCACAGCCCTTTTGACTAATGAGGAAAGGTTTAAAGATGTTGTGGGATGGAGCTTCTGTCATGTAAAATTCATGGTGCTAGCAGGCCATCTTAAATAAAACATTCCCCTCCCTGAAACAGACACAAAGTCTTCATTTCAATGCTTGTAAAAATACACAAAGAAAGGGTGTTTAAAGAATGAGGGAATTCAAGATTGTCCCGTGTGTGGCAATCTGGTGTCATCCTGAATCTGCTTTCACAGCAACTTTGCACTGGAATGAGGCATGAAAATTTCCTGAGGAAACATAGCAGTGAGGGGAACGTCACTTTGGTTAGAAGAGGAGAGAACTTGTGCTTTCAGATAAGCAGAACCAGAGCAGCTGAATGTCTCAGCTCTGCAGCAGCTTCAGCTTCTGCGGTGGCTCCATGAGCTTCAGTGACACAGTGCATGGTGCTGGTGGGCAACACAGCAAACCTGCATCAGCTCTCTGGTTACAGGACAGCTGATAACCTGACTCCCGTTACTCGTTCTGCTTTTTGTTTGCCTGCCCACCTGTGCCTATTGTCCTGCACTCATTAGTACTTCTGTTACTGAGATCAGACTGTTTCTCTTGGGCTGCTCATAACTCTCCTAGGTGTTGTGTACACTGACATTTCTAAGAGGCTTGTGCAAGTCCCGTGTACCTCGAGCTAGTAAGGCACGATTACGTGGCCCTTCCTTTGTAACATGAGTTCTTCCTCTTATGAGAAGCCTGATAAATGAAGAAGAAGCCATTGTTTGTTGATACAAAAGGCTCTTGAGACAAATGGGAACCTGGCACAGACAGCTAACTGCGTAATTTCAGGAGGGTAACTCAAATGGCTGGAAAGCAGTTTTTGCTACTAATGAGTGCAGGGAATAATTGCTGCCTTTGGTTCTTTTTTCAAGGCAGTGTTAGTTTGCTAGTTTTAATAATAAGGTAGAGAACACATGTGTCAGTGACTGATAAAGTACATTTTATTTTTGTATGAATTGATCCCAGAAAAGTTTAGTTACAGAAACTACAGTGCAATGTCACATGTGATGTGTTGCAGGTGATAGGGAGAGACCCATATGTGCTTCTTACCTGAGGGATGGGTAAAAAAAGGGAAGTTTGGGGTATACAAAGCCATATTTATCACGTTTTCCCCAAACCACTGGCTTTCCTGGGAGCAATGTTAGAATCATGTGGCATAGCAGTGTTAGATGATGACACAGCCATGCACGGCTAATCCTGCAGCCAGCTGCAGGGTTCTGGCAAGTTTGCAGAATGCCCCCTGCGTTCTTAAAACACCTTTGAGCATCCCTGTAATGTGATTCTCACTCACCACCCTTGAAATACAGAGCTGAGCTCCCAAGATGTCTGGTAGCCTAGCCAGAGGATGGCCTGTCTTCATTGCTTTCTGCTGTTTCTGTTTGCAGGAAAACCTACAGCTGCTTGCCCTGCGTGGGGAATGCAGCTTTTGTAGCTCTATCTGCAGTGCGTAGCTAATGCTCTGTGACAGGGTGGTTTTTGCTGGAGAAAGAAATGTTATTTGTGGTTTGAAAGCTGATTTGGATCTGGTCCAGTTGTCTTTGTCTCTGCTTATGTTGTTTCTTTAGAAATGTTTGTTTCTTTTGGGGGAGAGTAACCTAGATGGTACTGGCAATTAGCTCAAGGAGGCAGACAGCCTGGGGTGGGAGCTTCAGGGCTTGAGGTCAGTTATGGACAGGTGAAAACAGCTTTTGCAAATTTGAGTGTATGCAGCATGTTGGTGGATTGCCAAAGAGGCAAGTGGGACCCTAAAAGGGCCATGGTTCATAGGGCAGCAGTTCCTGGACAGAGGCAGAGAAGGTGTCAGCAAGCACTAAGCCCTCCCAGCCAGCTCAACTCCTTCCCTTTCCCGTGTGGCAGAAACAGCCTGTCCCCATGATTTCATCCTCTCAGCTGCAAAATCCAATGCTGCTTGCACAGTTTTGAACCCCAGAGCCAGCATTGTCTGCCAGCAGTACAGACTGGTACTGTGGTGGTGTCCTGAGGCGGTGAGCAAGCAGGATTCCCACTCAGGGTTCCTCTCTGCTCAACATGAGCCAGGTTGCAGCAGGCAACATTTACTGGTGCCGTTTCCAGATATGCCACCAAAAAAGGCACAGGACCTGTCAGCCATACAACTGACCCTGTGCCCTCACCTGAATTGTTTCATGTGAGTGGAAAGCCAGAAGATGTGTGGGCCTGGGGACTGGTTTCTGACACATTTTTTTGGTGGTTAGTGTTTGGCAATTCGGGCTACACTTCATCTGCTCTGAAACACATAGACTGCCATCTGAGCTACTCATTCTGAATTCCTTCTGTTGGTGATGGGAAGAATTAGGCAGTGTTGGTATGCTGCTTGACTGGCCTGGCTTGGATGTCAGCATTTGCTAGAGAGGAAGGGCACTGCCTGAGCCTGTACCTTTCTTCTGGTTATAAAAGCAGTCTGGATTATCTCTTCACACTAGCCATGCAAGGTTAATAAAAGGATTCACATTGCCAGTTAACTCATGTGCTGGGAAAAAGGCTCTGGATTCCCCAGACAGGCCAGAGGAAAACCAGGCAGGTAGAGACCTGGGCACAGAGGGTTGCTGTTATCTCTCAGCCATACAAGTCCTCTCCTCCTTGAGGAGATCCACCCTGGCTTGACTGATGGATGTCAGTCAGAGTTGTGGCCACTAACCTGTTAAATAACAAGCTGCTACAGGATTTTGTTGCCTTGAGTTGTTTTGTTTGTGCCCCAGAGATAAGTAGAGGTGTCAGAAAATAAACTTGGAACCTCTGGACAAGTGTTGTGTTGCTGAACTTGTCTCTCTTGCTGACTTCTGTCTAGCTGCTGACATCTTGGGTTTACCCTTTCAGGAATTGTGAAGATGTAAGTGCAATGTTTTCTATCATCCTTCAAATTCTGCCTGGTTCTCCAGCTCCCATGACCCTGTGGAATCTTTTCTGCTCCATATCCGTGTCCCTTGTTACCTGCATCACTGTTTTGCCTTTTCATAGCCTCTCTGTGCTGTCTGGTTTGCTTTGCTCGCTGCTGCATGTGCTTTGCTTCATTGACTGCCAAGGCATGTGACCTGCAAGGTCTCTTGATTGAGTTTGACTTTACCTTTTATAAAGAGGCCTGAGATCTCAGCAACCCACCCAAAGAACTATAAAAACAAACCATCCCAAACAAGACAGGCAGGAAAATATACAGTGGATTTTTCTGTGCTCTCATAAATAAAAGTCAGACAATCACATGGCTTTATAAAAATAACCCCCGTAGCGAGTGTTTCAGCAGGAATGATACTGACCTAGTTTGCGTGTTGCCCACGTGCAACAAATGAGTTGGTGAGTAAAACCCAATTGCCTGCTGCGGTATTTGCATTTGCTGAACCAGTTCTGAATGGAGAGGTGGTTAATTAGATCTTATATTCTCTTCTTAGCAGCCCCTCTGGAGGTTTCAGGGAAGAGGGGAAAGGGGAATGCTCGCTGGCAGCATGGCCCACACCAGTCGCTTGCCCTCAGGCTGGATAGTTGGTTGTGCCTGTGTGGTGCAGCCAGTGAGGGTCTGCATGAGCAGAAGTCCTCCTCTGTAGACTCAGTCCAAGATGTTAATATCTGGAGAAAGTGCAGAACATCTCTGTTATCAGATGACCTGTGCTTATGTATGTGAAATGAGCTTTCTGTCTCCATCTGTAAGGCAGATCAAAACATTTTGATATCAAAGGAAACCTCTCTTGACCGCTCAGCTCCTGCCCACCCCTAGGTCTCTGAACTCCTGTCTTTGTCCCTGTGGCCAGCACTGCAGCACAGCCCTGGGGTGGGAGCTGTACCCTGGGGGACATGAGAGTGTCTTGCACTAGCCCCTGCCAGCCAGCTCCTTCTCATCCTACCCAAGGGGATGTTGCTCAGGTGCTGGCCTGGACCTGGAGCTGCTTTCCTGTGGGAAGCTGAGCATCAGTGACAGCAATCTGGCATCCCTCACAGCCATGGACACTCTCAAGGTCCTCTAGTTGCTAGTCTGGTGAGTCCTGTTGGTTAATATGAAAGGGCCTGGCTTATGGAGAGGTCTGCTAGGGTCTTGGGAAGATAAGGAAGGACTATAATTGCAGACAAAATGGATCAGTAATGGAGGAAGAAAGGATGTTTAGGTAATGGACACAAGCTAGAACACAAGAAGTTCCACTCAAACATGAGGAGAAGCTTTTTTAGTGGCAGGGAACCACAGGCAGCCCGGAGAGGCTGTGGGGGAGACTCCTTCTCTAGAGGTTTTCAAAATCCACCTGGACACGTTCTTGTGCAAACTGATGCAGGTGATGCTGCTTTAGCAGGGGGTTGCACTGGGTGATCTCTAGAGGTCCCTTCCAATCCACACACCATTCTGGGATTCTGTGAAGAAAATGGAGAGGAGAGGCCTCTGGGCTGCCAGCAAGGCATGGGTGGCTCTGGAGGGCGAGCTGGCCACCCTGCCAGCATCACGGCCTCCGCAGCTTTGGCACCTCTCAGCCTCTCACAGAATCACAGAATCTTTAGGGCTGGAAGGGACCTGGAAACTCATCCAGTCCAACTCCCCTGCCAGAGCAGCACCACCCAGAGTACGTCACACAGGAACTCATCCAGATGGGTTTGGAATGTCTCCAGAAAAGGAGATTACACAACCTATCTGGGCAGCCCCTTCCAGTGCTCCCTCACCCTCTCCATGGAGCCAGGGCTTCCTGGCCTGCTGCAGGGGCTGCAACAAGGGCTGCAATGCTTTCCAGACTCTGAAATGAGACCAGAAGCACGTCAGGGAGTGCTTTGTGTGGCTATGGATAAAGCTCTCTCTATGAGTAACGGATGCCACCACCTTCTCTTAAGATTATATCCTCTCTTTTTTTTTCCCTTCCTCTCTCATGATAAGTGATACATGAATTTGTGACTCTGAACAGCCTCGATGTGGGGAAATGCTCTCATTCAAGCACAGAATCTAGGTCAGCTGTTTGTAAGAACAGCCCAAGCCTTCATTGAGTGCAGTGGACAGGCCTTCAGCAGGCCAAGGGGTTTTTTTTCCTGACTTGTTTTCTTCATAATAAGCTCCAAAAGTTGACAGGCATTTTGTGGATGGCAGATATGGCTTACTGCCAGCAGGCTAGATGCAGGCATTACTGATTCAGTGCATCACAGATGAAAGTAACATGAAACAGTAACTGTGATTTTAAACTACTTTTTAAACCTCCGATGGGGCACTCAGTAATGAAAATCTGGACCTGTGTTCAAGAGGATCTGACTCATGAGACGATATGTTGTGAAGATGGGACTTAAATTTTTCCTCTGATTCCACAGCTATAAATAACTGCTTTTACATATGGCATCTCATTATTTAATTGGATATGCAGATTAGATGGTCGTTTAGATGCTGTCATCATCAGTTATTTCCAGGCACATATAGTAATGCCAAAGGTTTTAAATATCAGTCAGTACCTGCCATACATATCAATACCTCTCCCTATCTCTTCCCTTCAAAAAACATATTAGAATAAATGAATATCACCAGGTACATCTGCTCCTCCTTGGAATTAGCTGTACCATGACAGATCTGTTGTGTTATATATTTTATGTAAGACTACAGTCCAGCTTGGAGCTCTTGATTTATCTCTCTGTGATGGCCCCCTGAGACTGGAAAGCAAGAGGAAAGAAAATGTTAATATGCTTCTTCTCAGTTGTATTTACACATGCAAAGGGTGGGGGAAGGCAATTGCAGGCATGAAGGACTCAAGTCCTACTTGTACAAAGTGGAAACCCTTTACAGGTCTTTGCCTTTCACTTTTCATAGACCTGAATGGTTACCCAGGGTGAAGTTACTAGGAATTTAGGACAGGAGGTGCACAGTGCATCTTCTTATCCTCATATTTTGAGCCTGAAACTTGTATTTTGCTACTGTTTTGCCCACCTGAGGCATATTTAACTGGCAACAGCCAAGGAGACCTCAGTGAACACGTAACTATTTAAGGTCTCGGAAGTTCCCCATGAAAGCCTTGTGCAGAAAATACCATTAAGAACCAATTCATTCAAACAAACAAGCTCTAAGGCAGCTGCTTTAATATCCAAAGATTCTGTGCTGTGTTGAGATCAGCTACATTGAATGGGTTGCACTTTGTGGGATTTACAGACATCATTGACTCCAAGGCATTTGTTGTCATGTAACTATGGAGCATGCAAACACCACCCCAAAACACTATTTTCTGCTCACTAAGCAGACGTGTACAAGCTAAGAGGCTGAATATTCTCTGTGAAACAAAAGGAAATGGTGACTTAAATCTTCTGTTGAAATGTGGTGTTAATGCTCTTTTATGAATCGGGTTTTAGGAGCCTTGACTCAGGATACCCAATAAATAACAAGTGCTGGAGGCTTAGGATGATAACAGTACAGATAACATGCTTGTTCAGGATGGGAAAAAATAGTGTGTCCTTTTAAAAAATGTGCTTGGTGATTTAAAAACATCCTTAACAAGCCTAATTTTGGTTCCTGGAGGACCACATCTTTCTCCTTTGCAGAGAAAAACTTGCTGTGAGCGACGAATGCCGTCAGAGTGGTTGCGACGAAGGCGGCAGAGGAACACTGCCAATGTGCTGGCAGTCGGTGCTGTGCAGCTCTTGGGAGCTGGGTTAGTGTCTCTCAATCTTTATATAGCATTCCCTTCGCTTTGCTGAGAAGTGGGAAGCAAAGGAAAGATGAGACAAAGGAAGATCAGCTACATCCTGATGCTGGCAGCAGTTGAATGTATTACATATACTCTTCGCTTTCCTTTACCTTGCCCGTATCTTAGGCCTCCTCCCAGCATGTTTTGCCCACCTCCTGCTTTGTTGGTATTTCTTTCATTCCTGTAAGAGAAGACAGGGTCAGAAAATGTTGAAGACTCTCAGGAAGCTTCCACATCTTGTAGCAGTGCTGAATTTTCTAGCGCCATGTCTCCTTTGTATGCTTTTCTGCTTTTGGAAGAAAACCCAGTGGTGCAGCGTAAGTGTTTTATCACCATGTATTTGAGAGGCCTGCTTTATTCAGCCTGAACTCATGCTGATAAAAAATTATTGCTTCTCTTTGTGCTCATGCAGAGTTCCTCCACAGGGTATTTTTCTGAAACAGTTTCAAAGGATGATTAGCTCTCTCCTAGGACCTTTCTGGGTTCCTCTTGCTGTAGCAAACCTCTCACTGTAGCTCCAGTGTTTAAAGATTGCAAAAATCTTTCTAAATTGACCTTTTCTACAACGTGACATGGCATCTTCTTGGGTATTCTGAAATTTACTGGGGTTAGTGGCTAAACCTGCTCACTTTGGAGTGGGAATGGAGTTCTTAGTCAGTCCAGATGGGAGTATGTAGGTGCTTGAGTGTTTCTGAAAACATGGTTTATTTATGTGTCTGTATGAAAGATGATCTCTTTTTTTCCTCACCTCCTTTCCTAAATAACCTGCTGGTGTCAAGAGTATTCAGCAATGAGGATAAGGGCCCTGAGTTGTGTTGTTAATGTACCCCATCCCATATAATAACTCCTTTGTCGGTGCAGGTGTGTGGGATGTTCCTGCCTTAGTTTGTAGCCAGAGATACTCTCTGTGAACGTTGAGTTTTGATCTTCTGTTAATATTTAAATGTGCCCAGCTCCTGAGAGGTCTTGGCATGTGCTGGAAGCCAATCTGTAGTTAGGATTTTTAGCATCCAGATGGTGTTTGGCAGATGTGCCTATGGAGCCATGTCAGCGTGGTGGGAGTGAAACACGGGAGGTTGGAAATTACACAATCACTAGCCTCTTGTGGCAGCAGGAAAAATATGCAAATGATGTAATGTGGATTTTCAATCCCAAATCTCTACGTATGCTGCTCTGTGTAGGGCTGTGGGTACAGATGTGTGTAGGAAGTTTCCTGCAATTTCGAACCATAAGTTTTTACTGCTGGAAAGAGTCTATGTGAAAATGCACAGAGGAATCCTGCCAACCTGAGGCAAAGGAAAAGCCTCAAATAAAACAATTTTAAGCTGATCTGTCCAAATGGAGATGGAATAGTCATAATACAAGTTCCCCCCCCAAAAAACCACCAAACTCTCTCTGGATCAAATAATGGATCATCTTGAAAAGACACATGGTGGTCGTTGAGGTAATGCATTCTTTACCACACTAGCAAACAATATCATAGAATCATATGGTAGGAGTTGGAAGGGACCTTTAGAGGTCATCCAGTCCAGCTTCCCCTGTCAGAGCAGAACTCACCTAGATCAGGTCACAATATCCAGAATTAATTTCATACAACGCTCTTTCCATCCCAAGGATAGGAACCAGTTGAAGTTTTCCTCTGATACACTTGCCCCTAGGTGACTCTTCAGACAGCTTGTAGACCTTCTTTGGATAACTTTTCAGATAGCTCGTAGGATTAGAAATCAAGTTGCTGGGTGGCTGCTCTTCTAGGGTTGTGATCAGACTGGCAGCCCATGGCACTGCGATGGCTTCTGTGGCAGAAACACTTGGACTCGGACTTTCTGAGCACTGAACATCCCTATTGCTTGGCTTTCTACAGTTCATTTTGGGATAGTGGGATTTCTTTTGTTACTACTATTACTGTTGTCCAAAAGGGAAACATCTTCCTCAAAGCAATGCTTGCTCAGTTCTGGAAAAAAAAAAAGCACAGAATTAGGCAAAATCCCCAGGAATGAGCTAAAAATGTTCCAAAGGAACAGCAAAGTAGGTTGCTAATGAAGTGAAAATTGAGGTCAGTTTGGAATGGGGTCCTCACAGTCAGGAGGAAAACAGCGACAGATCAAATTGTACATCAGGTCTAATGGTGTTTTGTCTCAGTATTCAAGGCAGAGGAAGGGGCAATATTCATTTCTTAAGGGAACTTATTCTTAGTACTTTTGTGTGATTTCTGAAACTGCTGGGACCAGGTCGCCTGTCTGTCTGTTAATACATCTCTCTGTCCACTCCTCCTAAACTGAATTCCTCCAGTTTTGGACATATCTGGAGCAGAAGTCTCAGATTAACTTCTGCAGAATATGGTAAAGGTCCATGGCTGAGCAGATCATAGAATCATAGAATGGTAGGGTTGGAAAGGACCTTTAGAGATTATCCAGTCGAACCCCCCTGCAGAAGCAGCTTCACCTAGATCAGGTGGCATAGAAACATGTACAGGTGGCTCTTGAAGACCTCCAAGGAAGGAGATTCCACAACCCCTCTGGGCAGCCTGTTCCACTAAGTGTTACTCAAACCAATGTGCTCAGTAAGAGAAAGAAGAAGGTTCCTTCTTTCCTTTTTGTTCCAACCGTGGCTATTGGGCAGCAGTGGCAGCTCCAAATTAGCTCCAACTCACAGCTCTTTTGCTTTTTGGGGTAACACAGATGTCAGGGAGGTGATGGGGTACAGCCTGGGGCAAGGAGGCAGCCTAGGGAAGCAGCTTCGTTTCAGCTGTTACTATGGGAAAGGTTGCTTGTGTTAAATATTTGTGCTGCTTTGTTTACTCTTGCACACACACAGGCTGGCATGTAAACAGAGGATCTGGTGAACAACAGGGTCAAGGAAACCACATCTCTCTGTACCTTCAGATCGAGCTGCTGGGTGGTGTCTCTGATATCCAACAAAGGCTGAGTTCATGCCACGGTTTGTTCCTCATCAGGATCAGCGAGGCTTTCCTCTGTTCAGCCACACATCTTCATGAAGTGAGGATGTACTGCTTTGTGCCAGCCACCTTCTGTCAGTTTGGTTAAAATTGACTTAAAAATCACTCATATACATCAGGGCAGGGGATCAGATGGACACAATCTGTGGTTGCCTTGTCACATTCATTTAGCAAGTAGAGTTCTCCTTAGGAAATAAGAATAAATATGTGCTTACCACTGAATGATAAACAGCTAATATTGCACAAATAACAAATTCATCTCTTGCATATGACCATTATGGCAATGCCAACTGCAATGTCAAACTGGAGGGGAAAGTGTTTTCCTTTAGTTTGTTTTCTCTCTGTCCAGAAAGCCTGCTTTGCTTATAATACAGCCTGGCTATTCTTTGCTTGCTGATGAAATCAGAGATGGTGGTGTGGGTGGAGGAACACGTTGTCATTGACTACAGCATAGCTTCTCAGAGTGCTTTTGCATGGATTCATGTCCTAGGGAACCACCATATTTCTGTGCCATACTCTCCATGTTTTATCATCATAATTAACGTTCCTTTCTGCCATCTTTCATGCCTTTGGTTCAAAGCAGTGGAGAGTACCACCATGTTCTAGAGACAAAGAAAGAGGTGGAGAAACCCCAGATCTCTCTCTCCAGACATGCCAGATCCAGCCTGACTGTTAGGACTCAAGTGTATTTTATATAGCAGATGCTATTAAGCACAAAGTTTCCATTGTATATGCCTGACTGCATTTATGTGGAGTCCCAGCAAAGCAAGCAAGGGCATCACTGCATTGCTGGAATTGGAACATTGATGCAATTGGACTCTTGCAAAGTTGGTTCAAGCGCTAATAGCCTGACTTCATCCAATTAGCATCCAGACTAAACAGCTATTGTTGAAGTCAGGCACACAATCCACTCTTTATGAAGAGATTTTATCTATACAGGCAAGAGAAATGGGAAGCAGCAGAATAAAGAGTTAAGTCAACAGAGAAACAATAAAAAAAATGTATCTGAGATCTTCTCTTGTTTATTGAAAGATCCCAAAGACAAAGGAGTTACAGTTTTTTACAAGATAGAAAGAAAATCTCAGTGTGATGTGGGGAGACTGTGGGCTTTTCCAGGAGCTCCAGGCAACAGGGGAAACTCCTGAACACTGGGGATGTTCCCAGAAGATAAATTGCTCCTCTTTTCCAGTGAGCATAGCAAGGGTCAGGGCAGAAAAGAGAATGACCCCCTCCTCCTGTCCTCCTCCACTCCGAGAATGTCACACTTTGGATAATAGAGGCATTGAAACACCAGGAGGAAGGAGAGAGCAGGGGCCAGCTTCCAAGAAGTGGCTTTTGAGGAAGAAGAAGGTCATTTGGTACACCTGACAAAGGAGATTGTTCAGAAGCAGAACTGTGCTTGGTACAGTGCTGTGTCCTTGTAGTTTCCTACTGCCCTTCTCTCTACTCGGGAGGATTCCCCTTGGGTGGGCAGCTCAGGAGCCCATGGAAGGGACAGATGAAATGTAGCAGTGCCCCAACCTACCTTGGCAAAACTTTTGTTTTGGGCCACGAGTGTGAAAAACCTTTGTTCTACTTTGATCTTGACACTTCTCAGCTCCTGTGCTGTAAAAGTGCAGCTTCACTGGGGGCTTTGCTTGTCGAGGCATAAAACCATTCATGGAAGCACTGAAGTAGAAGATGTTCCTAGAGATTCAAATCATCCCCGTGTTTTATCTGTAGAACTTTAGCCTGAGCATTCAAATAGCATTAGAGACAGAGGAGAGAGACCAGTGTACCCTCCATGAGCTGTGAAGACATAAACCCAGAGGAAAAGGCTGCTAGCGGCCTTTTGGCTGCTCCTCTGGGGTTTGTCCTCTCCTGATACAGTGCATCTCCCCTCAGTGATTCCATCCTTCAACTCCTGCTTTCGGGAAGTAGTTGTGTGCAGAGATACATAGAGTGGGTTAAGGATGGGTTGCTGCTCTGGCTGTGGCAGCAGGGATGGGGCATCACCACATGCTGCTGACTGCTGACAGGCTCAGTGCCTGTGGTCAGAAAGGCCATCCTCAACTTGCTGTTCCTTCACCTCCAGACAACTGCCTGCTTTGCCTGTACACACACACTACCTTTAGTTCATGAGCAGGGTAAAGGTAGAACAGAGGAACCATCTGTGTGGGTACTGCAGTTTTGGGGTGTCTACCATAGCTTTGATTGAATGGGCCATGGAGTAAAAGATGGCCCTAGCCTCAGGAGGTCTATCCATCTCTGCTCAGTCACTCCCCACTTTCCACAGGCTTGTATTGTGTTCCTTTGAAAGAAGCTTTCTGGGAAAACACAGCAATTCCCATACATCATGTCGCCCCAGTTTAGGGCACGATCTGCAATTGTAGTGTGTTCAAAGCCTGTATACTGCAGAGAATCTTGCCTGCAGGACTGGCACTTTGACATCTCATTTCCTTCCACAGAGAAGTCTAAGGAAATGTTTTTTGTTAGAGCAGAGCTTGTTGGAAAAATGCTGATGAAGTGAAACATAAACATAGTGTTGGAATTTTCATGGGAAAATATTGCTGAAGGGTTTCAGCACGCCTGGAATGCATCTCTGCAGTACTAACCCCCTTACCCTGTCTTGTGTTCATATATATTGCAGCTATAACATTCTTAAGGAAACATTTCAACTTTATCCTCTTAAAAATGAAAGTAAAAAGGGAATATACATAAAGCCTCTCAATTCTTAACTGTTTTTTTCCCCCCTAACAATCTGGGAAACCCCTGTATTTTGCAACCTCAGTTATTTCCTACTGGCAACAGCTCAAATGTATAACCACTGCTGGAATTTCTGTTTGTCCTTCCAAATGAAATGTATTTATTTCCTCCTCCTAGTTGTTAATAAAGAATCAGATGGCTCCATGGTAATGTGCTGGTGGAATTAAGCACGGAGTAAGAGAGATAGAACAACAGAACATTTACTTGGTTTCCAAGGAGGAAACTAGTGGAATTTTACTGTCAGGAAGATGTAAAAAATCTTGGAAGAAACCACAGGTGTTAAACCCAGAAAGAAGAGTGCACATATTCAGAACCATCTAGATGTTGTGTGGAAAAAAAATGCCCCTTAAATTCACACCCCCACAAATCACTTTTCAATAGTGGATGGGTCTGAATCAATACAGCTTGTAATAGATGATACAAGACTCTGATGAAAATCCTCAAGTTCTTGATTTCATTTTTTATACTACTAGAACAGAGGAATATAAACCAGTATGTAACTATCTAGCAGAGACACAGCATTTCACCTTATCCCCAAGTGAGGTGTCTTTCTCACAGCAGTGCAGGGGCTTTTAAAAGCATCTATTTTAAACACAAGCTCCTGGAGTGAAATACTACTTTTTGTGTAGGGATTTGTTTGGAGGTTTATGGCCAAAACCTTTAGCTGATTCTGCCAATACATACCAATACATCACCAGGCATACATCTCCTTTCTCTTCACTGCAGACATTGGCTGGTGAATAGACCTATACGTGTGCATATGGACAGACACACACACATTTATGGTGGATTGCTGCAATGTTACATCATTTATATAGATGTGTGTGCACCTAAATAGAAAATGAGATACAGTAGTGTATATAGTCACTGGAAAATTGCACAATCCAGAAGGCTGAGATCACACTTTCATTCTCTGAATGGTGCTGCTAAAACCATGCAAACCAATGCCTGCTCTCTGGAGCTTTACTTCCCTGTTGGCTAACACTAGGCTTGCTGGGAGTGGGGAAAAAAACTTGTCTCCAAAGCCAAGTATGATCTCTTTGACAAATAAGAACTCAGGTGCAACCAGGGCATGTGAGATGGGTGGAGAGTGACGTGTGCTTCATAGAAATTATTAATAATCAACCCCCTTAAACTGATAGGACCGTCATTGAAATAACTGGCAGCTCACAGGGATGTTTTAGTCATTTATAAAATGCCAAAAATCCCATTGGGTTTCCCCCCAGTACTTGTGGTTAGATCATCTATGAGGGTTTTGTTATTATTTTCCTAGAAGAGAAAGACAGTACATAAGATAGCTGGCCTATAAAAGTGTCCTCACTCAGCACAGAAAGGGATCAGGTAGGACTTCTTTAAAGCCAACTGAAGCCTGTAGCTGCACAGAAGCAGAATAAATCTGGGGAGAAATGACTTCTCTGGGAGACAGCCACTAAGATCACTTTGCATAGAAGTGTTTCTAAGCTTTTTTTTTCTGATCATATTCCCAATTGGACAGAAAGCACCTGAGTCTGCTTGGATCATGAAGAAGACGAAGTATTCCTGGGGAGACTTTGTGGGAAAAGGCAATAAGTGGGAGAAGATGGCTGGAGAAAAAGCAAGGATGCTGCCCAAGGCCATGGATGAAGAGAGAAAGAAGAAAGAAGCGAAGAGGACAGGGAAACTGAAAACTGTGGCTGGCAAACTGCTAAAGGCCGTGGTCAGTGGGAAAGAGGCAGTGAAGGAGAAGGCTGGCAGTGAGGATGTGGCAGCAAATTTGCTGAAGGCAGTCACCAGTAGGAAAGGAGTGGAGGGAGGGATGCTTGCAGGTAAACTTGACATTCTCTTGGACCTTCCCTTCCTCTTCCAGCCCTACAGGCTCATGTTTTCCTTAGCTGCTGGAGTAGGTGCTTTACACTTTCCTCTTCCCCATCTTTCACCTGAGTTCTTGTCACTTCTGAACCATACACTTTCTCCTCTGGAATCTTTTGTATTTCACTTTCTTTTTGCCCCATGAGTATTTTTTTTGCTGTTCTTACTTTTATCTCTGCAAAGACTCCTGATGTGAGAAAGACAATGTCTGTGTGACTGACACCCTGTCGAGTGTCACTGTGCTGTTCTTCCACAGGTGGAGAGAGAGGGAAGTAGGTTGTTATGTGGGATAATTGCACCAAGTAAGTATTTCCTGTATGTTGCATGTCTTGAGGCAGGATGAGGCAGCTTACTAGACCCCATCTGAGCAGCTTGCCCATTGCTTTGCTGAAGATCCTTGCATCAGCCCTTCTCTGTTTTGTGTCACGTTCCTCTCTCCAGACCTGTTTGATTTAAATCTTACTACACAATTGAGGTGTTTTCATTGAGGAAAGTTAAGATACAGATGAAAGACAATGGAAGCTCACTCTCTTTGACTCTTCACTCTACACTCAAACCTGTGTCCTGAATTGATGTCAGAGTCCTACTGCTTCTGGCCTTGACTTAACTTTCCCTGGATTTTCATCAAGTTTGATTTTTCCTCTGGGCTCTACTCCAGATACCTTTGGGTAAATCTTCTTAACTCTTTGTTGCTCAATTTTGTCATCTGTAGAATGCACAGGAAAAAACTCACAGCCCTGTGCAACTGTTGTAAGATTACACGAGCTCTTAGTGGTGGGATGAGTGTGATGGGTAAGTTACTTTGGAAACAAGTAGCAGTGCAAATCTTCTCCTTCCAGCTTCTGAGCTGTAAAGATTTACTAACTGCCTTGACAGGGTGTCTGGTGATCAGGGCAGTAGCTCAGTCACCACAGCTTCTTGCAGACGTGGAAGTTGTGGGGAGTTACATGAATCCCCACTGCTGAGGCCCAATTTCTGATTTTCACCTTTGGGCAAAATAACACACATAGTTGTTTGGCCTAGTTAAAAAGCCCCAGCAAAGAGAGGGCCCTGAACTGCACTGAGCAGTCTCAGCTTGCTGGCAGGAGTGACACCTTCTGTGTAGCCATGTGAGACTGAACAGGGGCGAGAGACTTTACAATATACTTCTTAGGACTTTGGTCCTGACAGAGTTTCTGTAGAGAAAGCAGGAGATTCCTTCTAGACATGACTTGCTGTTATTTCAGAAGAGGTCCTTCCTTTAATGCTTTTCTTCCTTTGTCATTAACCAATGTGCATTACCCACATGAGGAGGTCTACTGGGATGACGACAGCTGCAAGAAGACTAGTCTGTAGGTTTAGCCTGTAGGAGAAAAGACCAAAGAAGGAAGAAAGCAAGTGTTTGCCATGAGGAAAGTGAGAGGTGCTGGTGCTAGAGCTTAAGTGAGGTGATTTTGAGTAGATCCTAAGGAGTTTTAGGATACATATAAACTACATCCTTCAGTACTTGGGTATTAAAGTGATGGGTCCTGGAGAGGACTGAGCAGATATCAAGTTGTCTTATTACTCTCTGTTGCAGAGGAAACCATCTGTGGATTCATTAAGCAAGGAAAATTTTTTGAAGCTTGTGATCATATTTATGAACTGGAGCATTCTGGAAATGATGGCGTGGGGAAGTCTGAATCACTTTATATCCTCCTGGCTGAACGAATGTGGACTGTGATGGGAGAAGCACTCTGTGAAAGTGGTGGGATATTCCTGGAGCCGTTGCAGTCTGTGGGAGAATCACTGAGGTGGGAGAAGCAGAAGGAAGCAGAGTGGCTTGGCAGCAGCCAAGAGACAGAATCTGTTTCTACGTGGAGCCCAAACTTCTGGAGGAAAGATCTGGAGGAAAAGCTAATACAGTACATGACAGCACAGATCCCCCTGTTTGATTCCTCTAGTAACACAAATGAGACTGCACTAAGAGAGCATCTGATTCAACTGGAAACAACATTTCTCCCCAGGCTGGAGCAGAGAAGTGATGTCTTCAAGGAAGCAGGACTGCTTCTCACCTATGCCCGCTGCTGTCATGCCTCTTTGTCTTCTCACATTTCCATGCTCACTGGCAGTAACCACTTCAGCTTCAGCCAATATCTTTTAGTTTATGAATGGGGCCTTAAAATGTATCAAAGGTATGTTTGAAGGACTTATTTTTTCTCTACATTCTTTCTATGTCTCTATTCTTTGGTTCTGAGCACAATCCCTGCTTCCTGTTAACACAGTGATGCTCAGGACTCTTGCTGAGTTTAGACTTGCCCTTGCCTGTTTTATCTTCTGTGCTCTGAGAATCAGAGTGGCTTTTTTCATTGCAATACTGCCTTTTTGTAAATCCTTATTATCAGGCTCAGGGGCTTACCTGAATCACAGAATCATAGAATCATCTTGCCTTCACGTAAACATGGTGCTCTGCAGCCTTCTCTTTGTGTCTCTGTGGTTCTCTTGCTGCTCTGTCTGGTTTGTACTTTGATCGGTTGTTTCCATTTTCCTGCATCTAGTTCAGATCAGAGGAAAAACATACAGCAGGTCATTAAATTCCTGCCCAAGTTTGGGGAAAACAGATGTGGCTTCCCCTGTGATCTGAGGAGCAGCACATCTGGGACCTTTTTGCCCAGTGTGAAGTCAAAGCCTGTGGGTGTCATCAAAGCCTGAAGCTTTCTTGTGATTTCTTTTTGGATGACAGTGGTTCATGAGGTGTTTCATTCTCTGTGTCCACGGTTAATTTGATACTTGACAGCTCCAATTACTTATGTCCTAATAGTTTTCAGCCCTTTTGGATTATTTGATGCTTCCTTCCAAGCCTAGAGCTTCTATATATTAACTAAACTTATAAACCCTCAATTAGCTCATAAACAGCTCCTGTGGTGGGCTCTTCCCCTCACCAGCTCCCAACAGAGGGAAGCAGGGCAGTTAGTACATGCTGGTGTGTGCTGTCCTCAGACATATGGCCAGGATGCATCCCTTCTACTGCTGCTTTTCTGGGTTTAAAATGGTAACATTTTTGGTTTTAAGTAAGAGTGATGGATTGATGCAATATTGAAAAGCTCCATGAAACTGGAGGTGAATAATCATGTAAAGTAAACACAGAATGAAAAGCTCAAAGGTAGGAAAAATGTGTTATGCAAATGAATTCCTTCAAGGAAGAAACAAAAGCAAGAGAAGCCTGTGGCTGTGTTAAGCTCAGAAAATAGTGAAGAAAGTAGAAATGAGAAGAGCAGAGATGGCTCTTCTAACTAGTTGGGTTTTCCTCTGTGGATGCAGTTACAACCTCAATGAAAGCTCCTGTGTAGATGGGGTTGTCCTGGTCTATAGCTGCTTTAGATTCCCTTCAGAGAAAAGACATGCCACTTGTAAAATGGTGCATCCATGGAAGTGTGTTCGGGTGACTCTCCTCAGCCCCCAGAAGGAATTCAGTGGCAGGACTGAGGGATGAGGAGAGGGAAATGGTGTGCAAAAGGTGTAATTGGGCAGCAAACCTAGGAAGAAGGAAAAGAAACAGCATAAAAGAATAGCTGGCCAAAGGGTACGCTAAAGAATCTCTACCGTGTTGTGACTGCACTGCAGAGTGCTTGCAGGGTATCCCATTTGCTTCATGTGAGGTGCTAAGCAGGGGTACCAGGTGGGTGCCTGGCTGTGGATCAGCTGCTCCTTTGGCTGAGCTCTTGTTTCTGTATACAGTGGCAGCGAGACATGTCTGAGACCCCAGCACAGCCTTTCCCTCGGTGTACAGTGCCTGGTGTGGATTTTGAAGACGGAGGAAAAGTTACTTGCAGTTGCCCAGGTAAGAACTCAAGAGTTTTCCCTCAATCTGCCTGTTTTAATCCCACGGTTTTAAAATAAGAAATGCTTTTGGTAAATTAGTGGCTCCCTTGCTGGCTGAGCCATTTCTGCTCAGGTGTGCATGAACACCAAGGTCTCCATCTTGGATGAGTTTCACTTGAAGAGCACAGGTGTAAAGATTCATGACTGTTTTCTGCCAAAGGGATTATAGAATGATAGGATGGTTTGGGTTGGAAGGGACCTTAAAGATCATCTAGTTCCAGCCTCCCTGTCATGGGCAGGGACACCTTCCACTAACAGATTGCTCAAAGCCTGATCCAACAGGGATGGGGCAGCCACAACCTCTCTGGAAAAGCTGTCCTTGCTCCTCAGCAAAGAGATGCTGAGACATTTGCAAATCTCTCTTCACCCCATTGCTACACCTTCATGGTGCTGCAATCTCCTCTGCTCTGAAACCAATTTATCTGGAGGAAAGGGAGCCTGTGGGTGAAATCCACTTCCTTACTGAGGGGCGTTTCAAGATGCTCTTCATCTTCTCTTCAGCTGATAATGAGCCCATAGTTTGCAACGGGTTTCTCACAATCCACTTCAGCTGTGCAGGATATTGAGCTTGCTAGATTTGTCTGTATGTGGGCCCTTCACAGCCCTCTCCAGCCTGCTGGACTGAGGTTATAGCAAAGATTATTTCCAGAGCCCAGCACAAGAAACCTTGCAGCTGGTGCACGCCTGGCACAGCCCTCCTGCAAGGTTGGAGCAGGGTGTCCAGCCTTGCGAGCTCTTGGGTGACCTCAGCTCCAGGGCAGCAGGACCTCTTTCTTTTCTCAGCCAGGCTTTCCCTTTGAAGAATGCTGTCAAGGCCTGTGGAATACAAATGAAGCAAGAAAGATGTGTTGTAGCAACAGGGAGTTCCAGAGGAAACCATGCTATTAGGAAACTCAGCAGGGCCTTTTTAGATTCAACTACAGCCAAAATGCAGCAGCAATAGCTACCACCCTCATCTCTCTTGCTTTCCCTTTCTACCAGCCCCCTGGGGAGCACAGGAGGGGAAATTCCACGGCAAGCTGCTGAATCACCCCAGGGAAACTACTCTGCAATTATTGCAGAGCTTTTCCTCAGGACTTATTCTCTGAAGGAGAACGTGAAGGTAGTCACAAACATGGGAGCAGAGGTGCCAGCTGGTGACAATATGCTTAAAACCTACTGATTTCAGGGGTTGGCTTTAAGCATCTTTATGGGCTGCTTCTACTCATAACCCTGGTGAGAGCCACATGTTCTGAAGTTCTGTTTTTAGCACACATTTCAATGAAGGAAATGACTTTACTCAGGGTAGTGCTAGTGAGGTTATCTTAGAGCATGTCACTGAGTCATCGACAAACCTTCACAGATGCTGACTAAGAGTAGTGGAGAATATAACTGTCTTTTTTTTTTTTCAGTTCCCTCTAAAACAATGGCTGGAGAGAGCTTTTGTTTAACCGTGAGCTCTCTGCTTTCCCCGTACACTGTGACCCGAGCAGGCTCACCTACATCTGGCCGTGGTTGTATGCTTTTGTGCCATGCTGCCCTGAGCTAGCTGCATTTTTTTTTTCAGGCCACCTTAGATCTGGAAGCATCCCAGCTTTTCAGAGTGCTGCACTGTACGTAGGGAACAGAGCTGGAATTGCTGGAGAGTGTGGTACAGCAGCATCGCTGCCCGCTTCAAACCTGGCCAGATTAGGAGCAGCTCCAGCTTCAGCCTAATGAGCTTAACTGAACGTGACTGATTCCATATGGATAAACTATGGTTGTTTCTTCACTCAGCTCACTGGTGTAGCTTAGAAAACCTACTTTATTCCTCTATTTCTTTTACCAGGATACTCCAGCCTTTCATTATTCCAAATAGTCAGGAAGCTCCTACTCAGCAAATACCCTGCCCGTTATCTCTGAGCTATTGTAATAAATGTGACTGTAAATCACATGGTGCAGGTGTTGCCACTTCAGTGGATGGCTAAATTTGTTTAAATGAAAAAAAGATTGACCAGAATAACCCCTGACCTGCAAACTATAAGTCCTTTAAACAGAAAGAATGATGAGAGCTGTGACCACATCTGAAGGTGCTGAGTGCTCAGATGACACATGGGGTTCAAAACCACTTCCAGACACCACTGCGGGAACCTGGCCAGCTCTGCACGTAGGCAGTGTTCCTTCAGCCCAGATGTATCTAGGGTGAGGGATCTTTGTGTCTTTTGAGATGATCAGGCTGGAAGAACTGCAAATGGTGATTCCATTGATTGGGTTGTCAGGCTGTGACTCCTGCCCTTGCTGTAATGGAATTTGACATGAATGCAAGGCAAACCTTCCAGCATGATACCAGGGTTCATTCTGATACTGAGAGGTGGAAAATTCACTTTCTGTCCCCTGCTTCTGCAGCCTCGGCTCAAAACTGGCTCTTGGTCCAAAAACCAGATGGCAGGACTGGACATGAATACCTGGACAAAAGCTTGAGGAAGGTTTAGACTGACCTGCAAAGGATCATTTGGGTCTGTGTCTTCTTCCTTCCCTCTGTTTTTTCAAGTAGACAAAAGAAGGACTGAGAAGTTGATGTGCTTTTGAGAGTTTGGGCTGAGAACCTGCTGCTAGCCAAGGTATAAGGCTGCAGAGTCATCCTGCCCACCTGCCTGCCAGTGTGTCAGCACGGCAATCCCACCCATGTTGAGCCCATCAGCCTATTTTGGCTGCACTTGTTAATGTTGTAGAGGTCTCAAGGATGTTCACTTCTTGCATGTTTTAAAACAGCAGCTGGGAAGATGAGATATAACTCAGCCTTTTGCCTTTTCTGAGTGGAAGCAGTTGGCTGGACAGTCAGCACTCGTGGACTCATGTCTCAGTCAGACAGGAAGAACCAAGAAGAAACTGGAGGTTATTTATGAGCCTGTTTGTTACAGCAGAAATTCTGGTCCTCTCCACCTTGGAGCTTTGGTGCCTGTGAGGTGTTGGTGTCACCACAACAGCTACAAACACGCAAGCTGATGCTAATTCAGGCACATCATCCTCTCATCAGATGCAACTAAGTGCCATGGCTCAGCAAGTTATTGCCTTGCAGTTACTGACTAAGTGCATGCTTTGTCCTATTGGGGAGCAAGACCTCGGTGTTGGTTTAAGCTGACACATTTCGCTGTGCAACTAGGGCAGGCTAGAAGTGTTTGTGCAGCTCTGCTGGTATGTGTTACCTCAGCACATGGTGTTCACACAATTGCTCACAGTCAGGTGATGGCATTTTTCTTGGGTTGTTTACAACTGCTTATTTGTCTTTGATTAACACTTGCCAATGAGTGTGGCAGAGCAGTGGTTTTGAATATACTTTTGATGAAATTCTTCAGTGACAGACACATATTTCCTAATCCATCAGCCAGAAAAGAACAAAGACCAAAAAAAAGGAGGGATCAGACTTCACATTCTTTCTAATTCCTTGGAGGAATATGCAGAAATGAAAGAATAAATAAGCAAGCCAGGCTTTTTGAGCTTAAAGATTCTATAAAGGTCAGATCATGTTTTAAGCAATGAGCCCTTTCTCTGCAGTGTTAGTTTTGTTTTTACAGTTCATTCAAAATAACACAATGCAGCCAAGTCTTGGGAAATTTCCCATCAAGCAGCCTCATGGGGCTCATCTCACAGTGACAGTAGCTCTAAACACTAACTCAGCTCCTCTTTCCACTCACAAATCCCTGGTTCAAGTAGGGGAATGCTTTTAATTAGCACTGGCTGGTTTATGTGGGTGCCAGTTGGAGCTAGGAAGGGTGGAAAATCCCAGCTACAGTAGCTGGCATCAGAGTGTTTTGTCTAAGTGTTATTTTGCTGTGTGGGCACCTTCATTTGAACCAAGCTAACTAGGGAAGACTGCAGATAACCCAAGCTGACACTGGGATGAAAGGAAGCTGTAAATCATTTCAACTCAAACAAACAACGTAGAACAAACCAGAACAATGTTATTAGGTCATCTGGAAAATAGCCAGGCTTTGGGTGAAACCACACAGCCAAAGAAACAGAGGCAGAAATTCATCTAGTCCAAATGCATAACGAGGGTCTGGGAAAGCTAACTCATTCCAAATGCCATTGTATCTTGACTGTTCTCTTTTCTTTCAATATTTAGAAGGAAGTAGGGAAAGCTCTGAGAGAAGCCTTTGATATTGGGAAACCCCCTTGTGCAGATGCTGCAGTCATTCAGGTAAAATGGGGGGAACTGAAAAGTTCATGTATTTTGTGACAGGTGTGTTTCTCACACAAGTATGTAGATATTTGGCAAGACTCAGTTTGTCTTGGGCTAAACTTGATGCAGTAAAAGCTTGCAAGTCAGCTGTCATGCTTCATCTATTTGTTCCCAAACTTGTTTCTCTTTTGTGCATGTGTAAAGAAAACTCAACTGAAAAAAGGATGAGCCTGAGATGGGCTGATTCAAACTGAAGCTGCGGTTTCATATGTGCCCCTGGATTTTCATATAACCTTTTGGAAAGTCATGGGGTGTGTTAATCAGTGTGCTCTGAATGAGTTCTGCAGAGCACTTTGTGTGAAAGCCATGGCAGGTCCTGGTGGTGTGATCTGAAGGGGCAGAGCTGCCGCTGCTGCCCTGATGGGTCAGGCAGCGAAGCTGAGTGCTCAAATTGCATTGCAGAAGCAGCTCTGCTGAGTTCTCTATGGCCAGAGGCTGTTTGCATCAAGACCTGCAGAAGGCTTAAAATAAACCTTGGAGTTTATGTGTGGACTCGAATGATGCTAGAGCTGAAGGGTAGGTTATGGGCTGCTGTGACTGTATCTTTCTTCTGTGCTGCCATCACCGCAGCAGCAGCCCTGATTCAGGCCATGAGAGAGGAAAGTAGCCCTGTCGTCCTTTGGGATGGCAGATAACCTCAGGCATCTCATTGGAGGCTGGCAGTAGGCTTGCAGATCAACAGCAGCTGGCCTTCCTTGTGAGGATACAGCTTTAGCTGGCAAAAACTGGCTTTTCTGACCCAATACTGACCCAAATGCAGAGCTCACAGAGGGGACTGCTCCCTTCTCTCCTTGACTTGGACCCTCTGGAGCAGTAGAGCATTGATGTAGTCAGGGATGTACCCACTAGGATGGCTTTTAGCTACTGAGCTGGCTGGCTTGGGTGGTTTTTTTGTGCTTCTGGCTGACAGAGCAAAGTTTTCTAACATGGACCAGGCCAAAGCCTGGTTTGAATGCTGTGGTTCTCATATCTGCAACATCTGGCCATGCTTCAGCCTGAGTGGTTTTGGTCTGTTGTGTATTTAGCTGACAGGTTTGGATGCTCTGGGGTGTTTGAGGGACAAGCCTGGATAAACAGGCAAGCCTTATGAAATTACTGCCTCCTCAGTTGTCTCAGGCTGACACTTAAAGATCAGACAGCACATAAACGAGGTGATGGAAACTCATCAACCATGGTTCCCTGGCACTTTGAGATGGTGGATTTCATCTTGTCCCTTTGGGTGAACTTTTACATCTGTTGTGAGCAGTGGAAAAACCCATTCATGATGTGAGTCACCCTTTATCTCTGGCTGAGGCTTCTCAGAGCACTGGGAGAGCACAGCCTATGAGTCCATCTGTCTCCTTTTATCCATCTGCCTCTCCTCCCCTTGAAAGCTTTTGTTTCCATGGGGCAACTAATGGGCAGCATTAAGTTGCCACCTGCTCAAGCCTGCCTGATATGGGGTGAGTTTTTAGCTGTCTGGCACAACTCAGGAGGTTCTACAGGCACCTGGGCCACCCAGCTGGGCTCAGTGGGGTGAGATAGGCGCCGTGGGGCTTAACACACACTGCCCTGTCAAGCCTGAGAGGCACTGGCTGGGACAATGACACTTGTCTTCTTCAGACATCCCTGGCAGAGGCCCCTAGTGGCTACAGGCAAATTTATCTGCGAGCATGAGTCATGTAGAAGCACAAGTGCTCCAGCAGTCTTTGTGTGAGCTGAGCTGCCAGGCTTGACAGTGCTAGCAGAGAACATCTCTAGGGACAAGCTTTCCCCTGAGCACAGGGCTTGACCAGCCAATGGAAGCAGTGGTAGTAAAGGTGTGGGATCAGGCATTAAAATCAAGCTCCTAAAAATTACCTTCATTTCCACAAGGGCTCTCAAAACAACAACAGGATTTGTGGCTTAGAAGGCAAAGGGGTTTGCAGCAGGGTGAGGGATGGGATGTATAGGGAAAAAAAAAGGGGGCTTTGGCCTGTTCTCTCACACCTTGAAATCCACAGATACTAACAGAGAAGACAGAAGCTGCCCAGTGTGTCAGTGAGAGCCTGAGGGAGAAGGTGGAAGCTGTGTGCCTGACGGAGTGCCTGAGGTTCCTGGAGAGGTATGAAGGAAGCTGTTTCTCCTTGACAATGTCCCTCAGTGCACAAAAGAAAGAAATCCTGACCAAGTGATTCTGTTCCCATGGATCTGCCATTGCCCCTTTATAGTTTGATGGCTGTTTCCTATCAAGCTGTTACTGCAGAGACAGAGCTTCACTGCTCAGCATTTGCTGTCGGGCTAAAGCTGAGGCATCAAGATGCCCCTGGACTTGCCTAGTCAGGATAAAGCCTTGGGGGATGTTCTGGAGAGGCTCAGACCTTAAAAACAACCAGAACGTGGGGCAGTCACATGGCCAGTGGCTTGGCCCTTCTTATCCTGGCTGTGCTTGCCAGGCATGGTGCTTTCTGCTGGCTCCTTTGGAGTGTGAGGAGCTGTGCTCTGTCCTGCTTCTCAGAGGAAGACAAATGTTTTCTTCTCATCTGCTCTTTCACCACTTCTTTTATCTGCTTTTTGTTCTTGAGCATCTCCCTCTCTGTGCATCCCCTGCAGCAGAAAATGCCAGTACTGCTGGTGGTAGGTGAATATTTCACAAAGAGATTGAAGTTCCTTGGCCCTTCACGTGATGAGATAAAGGAAACTCTTATTAAAAAAGAGTTGTCCAGGAGCCATTTGAGAGACAAACTGTGACAAAGCAGTCAACAGACTTTGTGGGTTGATCATACATGCTGAGGCTTTCTTCTGCAGCTTTATTGGCAAAGCCTGAGTTGCTTGCCAGAAGCCAGTGTTGAAGCACCAGCAATGGTAAAATGAACCTTCTGCCTCTCAATCCCTAGCAGTGTCACCCAGGCTCTCCATGTGCCCTTCCTGTGCTCACTTTCCTCACCAGCTGGGCAAGACAGAGACTGTCTTTGCCCTGCCATAGATTCCACCTTGGGGAGCAAAACTGTGCATGCTGAAAAGACAACCACAGAGTATTTCTCCCACTTGCTGCTGGGCTAATGCTGTCAGATGCATTATGGAGCATGCCAGCCTAAAGAAAGATATGTCTTCCTGTTTTAATTTAGCTATGAAGATGAAGTAAGAAGCTTTGTCCAGCTTGATGGCTGCCCAGGGATCTGCAGTGGCTTACGAATCTTGGAGAACTGCTGCATTCTCAGGTTAGAAACCAGAGCCTACTGGCATGGGAAGCAAGATGAATTTACTGCTCTCTGACCCTATTCTAACTCTTCTATGGGGTTAGTCTTGCCTCTGACTGGATCTGGTCATCCAGCTCCAGGCACACAAACCCTTGAGCATGGAGAAAGCAGGCTGTGGTCAGCAAGACTCCTTCAGAGCTGCCCTGGCTGCTGCAGTGAGGAGACTTAGGTGGGGGCTGTGTCTGTGGCCAAGGCCAGGACTCCTTCCTAAATGTTGCCCTGAGATGCATGTGTTTATGCACTTCAAGGCAAGCCCAAGCTCAAGTGTTTTGCTGAATGAAACCCAGTGGAACATGCCAGTCTCTGGGGTTGCTAGGAAGGAGGGAAGCAATAAACCACAGAAGAGTGGGGGAGGCTCTTCGCACCCACAAGCTAATTTCAGAAGTGCTTGCAGTGATGGAAAAAACAAGGTTGCTTCCCTTCTTCCTCTGTGAAATTATCTGGGGATCTCTGGAGTCAGCAAAATGTCCAAATCCAGCATATGTACAGTGCTTACTTGACATCAGAACCTTGCCTCAAGCCTAGGTAGCTGTTTTGTTTGTTGTAATTGCATGTTGCTGATGCTGGATCCCTGAGTGAATACTTATGAGGCTCTTTTATGTAATTCTTTACAGTGATACTGAGAATGAAGTTATACTCTGAACCTTTCCAGAAAGTAAAATGTCTGATTTCAAGCTGGTGATCATTTTAACCAGGATTTGCCAGCTTGAAGACTGTTCTGCTGGAAGGTGATTTTCTGGCATTTGTTGAGTGCTGGAGGCACACAAGATGCTTTGTCAAGGCCACTTCATGCCAACTCAGTTTGAAAACACTAGAATTTTTACTTACCTGATCTTCCCAGTGATGGATACAAATGGCAGTTGTGTGCACTGAGCTTTCATGTCTTGAGCTTCTGCAGAGGGGTTGGACTAGATGATCTCTAAAGGTCCCTTACAACCTCTACCATTCTATGATTCTATGATGTCCTTGTGGCACTATCTTAATGAGAGCCATCCAAAAGATGGGGACATATATGTGGGTCACTGAGATAGCCCTGGAGCTGAGCATGTGCCTATTCACTTAGCCAAGAGGTCACGTTGGTTAGTGTAGGGATGAGTTTTGATCTGAGAGAACAGCCTGGTTTGAGCTGATCAATACTTTCCATATGCTTTTATTTTTTTTGACAGGACTGTCTGGCATAAGCTGACATACATTTGCAGTGCCAGCACTGCTCAGGATGCAATGGTAAATGGATTTCTAGACAGGATGGAAGATGAGATTACAGAGCATTTTCTGCAGACAGTCACTTCTAAAGTCAAGGTATGGGAGAGCCACGTTAACACGGAGCATTTTCAGACTGTAGGTGCATGCTTCATGCTCATGACCTGATTCAGAAAGAGTGAAACTGTGATCTTCAGGCCCAGTACCCTTCTCTGCCTCATCTGGAGCTGTATACTGACAGCTTTGTCTTCTCCAGGTTTTGAGATCCCAGTTCCACTGTTTGTAGTATCTGCTGTTGTGCTACAAATGGGCACTCCATGGTGCCCCTGGACACCCAGAGCCAAGGGCTGAACTTCACCTAGTACCTACTCATCCCCAGCAGCATCTTCCCTGTGCAGTGATAACTCACAGAGGCCAAGGCTGTGGTTGGACATAGGGAAGGCTGCCCAGAAATGTATCCTTCTCTTGGGATAAGCTCCCCTCTCTTCGCACTAACATTAGATTATTAGCCCATACACCCACCTTCATATCCTGGACTAGATAGAACACAATCCTATCTAGATAGAACACAATTGCAAGCACCTAATAGTGTATGGTAGTGTGCATTTCCTTGGGAAGCTCCCCTGAGCATCTTCAGGCTCACTGCACAGGCTCCCTCGAGCATGCTGAAGGCAACAAAAGGGAAATGACAAAAGAAACTCTGGCCACACTGTGCAGTTTTGATCTCCAGAGTTCATTGCCAGCCTGTCTTATGGGCCCAAGCCTTGAGCCAGGAGCTGGGGGTGGTTCTTACAACCCGGGGCAGGAATAGAGCTGGGGCTCTTCTCTGGCTGTGTTGACACAAGCTTGGAATCTTAAAAGACAGAGTTTTATGCCCTGTCTGATAAATGATTATTGTGCTTTCCCATTGAATAAAGGCAATGAGCAGGATGGCAGAGCAGGACGCAGCAGGGCTGTCTCCTCCTGCGCTCCCCATCCATACAGCCACATAGTCCCCTGATTGGAGACGTTGCCACCCATTTTTCATAGGTTTTGGTCCACCAGCTTTGTGCTTAAGAACTTGATATATCCTTCCTGAGTTGGAACTGTTTATTTCTGTCATGCTTTGCTTTCCTTTGAGCTGAAGGCACAGGATGCTGCAGCTTGTGGAGGAGTCTGTTTCTGACAGCAGAAAGAGAAAAAGCACAGTAATCGTGTCTGTTGTCTGTGCAGTGTCTCTGCATGTGCACCGTTTTTGACTTTCTCTGTCCCTTTTTGCTTCAGGGAACACTGAAAGATCACTTCAAAAAGTGTGACAGTGGTTTTGACCACATCCTTGAATCCTTAAAACAAAGCTTTTTGGCGTTTGGGAAGAAAAAAACAGACACATATGAGGTAAGAAATAAGTACAAGAAATTACTCAGGGGACCACTAAAATGAGTCCTTGGACCTCTGGATGTCACAGTACTGGAACATTAATCCAAACTACAATTTTGTCTGTTTTTAAAAGTGCTTTTAAAGACTTAATGGTCTCAGCCCAGTTCCTGTCTCCAGCAGAGCTGGATCTCTTCTTCACTGTGACAGCCAGAGCCTTTCGGTATATAACTGTCAGGAACCAACCAGTAAAGGAATGTGGAAACTGGATGTACTTTCCAAATACAGAGGGTAACATTGAGCCATGTCTGATCCTACTGTTACCCCAATGTCATTATAATGGACATCTTCTCAGCTTTTAATGTGCTTCAGCCTTGGTAGGAAGGAATATTTATCTCTCTAATGGAGAGTGGACACATGGAGAGGTGAAAGGCCCAGGTCCCCAGAGGACATAGTCCCTCAGGAAGAGTTAGATTGGCCAGGGTTAGTAAAGAATAACCTCACAGACTACCAAAGTTTTCTTCACCCTTACAGTAGCCTAAACAATTTATATTGGGTCTCATGACACAGTGAGCCTGTCTCTTCAGCAATGAGACTGGTACCTGGGGTGGCCCCTTTTCTACCCAGGTTGGATTTGCTGCTGCTACCTGTGCTGCACATGCCCCCCTTAAGCACTAGATCCCCTTTCTCTTACCCTCCCAGCTCTGTGGGCTCTTTGTCAGTGTTGATTTTAATTAACATTTTGAAATGTGGAAAAAGGTAATGGAACAGAAAAAAGCAGGAGCTATTCCGCTGTTGTTGAGAGCCTGTCACTGGACATTACATCACATTAGTGCCGGGGCAAGCAGCAGGTTGGTGGTGGAGTGCTCTGCCCAGAGCTGTCTCTTGCTTTGTCTGTTCTGGGCAGAGCTGGGAATTTCCTGTACCTTTGGACTGCAGCCTAAAACTGCTCTGATTTCAATTGCTAATATAAATGCAGTTTCTGTGCAGCCCAGTTTCCCTTAGAAACCCTCCCTCTCCCTTTCAGGCATTGCATGTTCTCAGCACTGGGGTTTCTCAGCAGGTAGTGGGTGGCTCAGAGATGTCTCAGTGACTTCTCTGTGCTCAGTCACAACTGTGTAACACGATGGTATGGTCATGGGACTTGTCTAGTGGGGATGCTCCAAAGAGGTTGGATCTGGATTTGTAGTCCAAGCTGCCTCCAAGTGATGTGTTTGTTAGCTTGAGGCTAAGCCAAGCGTCACTGCAGCTCTGCAGTGTCATGTCTGGCTCAAGTAAAGGGTCCCATTGCTTTTGGTGGGATGTCTCCACTCTCACTATCAATGTTTATGCATCTGCACAGAGCTTGGAAGTACTCCAGGTGTCAGACCAGGCATTTTAAAGGGATACTTAAGCAAAGGAGGGTACATCCATCTGCATAGACCCTGTGTCTGCTGTCCACACTGGTCCGAGTCCTACAGGTGTGGTGTGGCCCTTGCTCAGTACAGGGGGTTAATCTCAGTGTCTTTGCTCTGGAACAGGCACTCATCAAGGCTGTCAATGCGATCATTATTACAGAATACATGCAGGCCCTCTTGACCACTTCCAGGAAACTATCTGCTGTGCAGAGGAAGAAGATTATCAGCAAGATAGAAGAAGATCATAGGATGCTGCAAATTGTCTTTCAAGAGTGCTTAGTAAGTCTTTGATACCGTTACAGTTTTGCTGTCCACCACCTAGAATGGTACCAGCAGAGGAAAAGACTCTGAAAGCAACAGAAAAGCTTAAGAGGTCTTACCACAGTGGTATCCAGCTTCACAGAAATGACTATCAGATGTGCTGACAGCTCTTCTGACCTGTCAGAGGCTGTTAGTTTTGAAATGTGTGACTAGAGGCGGCAAGTTTTGTGCTCCTGCCACTGGTGTGAGGATGAGGTGTGCTCCTCTGAGCTGGTGAGACAGCTCCTGCCTTGGGGGTGCAGATGAGGAACAGCTGTGTTCCCTCCAGTGCTTTCCTTTGAGCCTTGAACTTTCCTGTGAGGGTGAGGGAGCCCTGGCCCAGGTTGCACAGGGAGGGTGTGGAGGCTTCTTCTCGGGAGGTTTCCAAACCCACCTGGCTGTGTTCCTGTGAAATCTGATTGAGGTGAACCTGCTTTGGCAGGGGGTTGGGGTGGTTGATCTCTAGAAGTCCCTTCCAAGCCTACCATTCTGTGATTCTAAGCCTTTGGAGTGATGAACCAAATCAGCTACTCCACATCCTTACCTTCTCCATGGATTTCCCTGTGTGGTTGCTCCTCCCTGGACATGGGGTATATGTTGTTACCCCTCCGTCCAGTCTCTTCCTTCCCTGCAGGACCTTCCCAGCCCCTTGAAAGTGGGCTGCTGTCTGCCCCAGTCCTTTCCCTGTGCTGCAGTGGTTCCTCACGGGCAGAAGCACGCTGATGCTGCTGTAGTTGGTGAGAGCTGTGGGGAGGAGCGAGGCTTCCTGCAGGGATGAACACCTCATAGCATCAGGAAGTACAGGTGCATTGCAGAAAGGATAGAATCATAGAATGGTAAGGTTGGAAAGGGACCTTTAGAGATCAATCCAATCCAACCCCCCTGCCAAAGCAGGTCCCATCTAGATCAGGTCACACAGGAACGTGTCCAGGTGGGTTTTGAAGCCCTCCAGAGAAGGAGCCTCCACACCCTCCCTGGGCAGCCTGGGCCAGGGCTCCCTCACCTCAACACTGGAAGACTTTTTCTTTATGTTTAAATGGAACTTTACCCCTTGTCCTGTTATTGGATACAACAGAAAAAAGTGCTGCCCCAGCCTCCTGACAGCCACCATTTAGGTATTTGTAACTATTCATGAGATCCTGCCATTAGTCTCCTCTAGATTAGGTATAAAAGCAGAGCCACACCTTTGAAGAAAACCTGTGGGAAATGCTAGCTCTAATTTGCAGAAGCACCTTCAGAAGCTTTAAAATGCCTCTTTGTTTAATTCATAATCCAGCATTACTTGGGACTGCTGCACGAGGCAGCTGTGGATGGCACCAGTCTGTCACATGGGTCCCTTGATTACCCGAGGGCAGGGACTGCAGTGCCAGCAGCATCCTCTCCTGCGGGGGCATGACTGTGGTGCAGCCTCCCCTGGCTCTTTTGTAAACGCAGGCTGAGGGTGCCCAGGCACAGCACTCCCTAGGGGGCTGCCCTCAGCATCACGCTGACGGTTGCAGAGTCACCCTGGTAACAGGACTCAGATGTGACACAGCAGATGAAGAAACTCGGCTTTATTGATAGGGAATCATTTCCCAACTGAGTCATTCTCACAACTTGGCAATTCAAGTGCCAGGGGCTGGAAATCTATTTCATCCCAGGCTGTTTTCCCCTGTGAGTCATTTGTCAGCAATTCTTACTTTGTCCAAAGAATAAAATGAAATCAAAATGCTTGTCTGTGGGGTCCTCTAAAAAGCTCTCAGACCCATTGCAATTAATGCATTAGTTTCATGGTGGAAAGTTGGAAGCTGCCAGTGCTTTTAGCTGAAGACTCACCTCTCCTGGAGTGATCAATCACTGGCAAGTCAATGCTCTGAGCAGTAAGGCCATTGGGAATAGAAGGAGAATCCTCTAATCTCACCTCTGAAGTTTACCAGTGATGCTGTGCTCAGCATGAGCTTTGGCTATAATGTGCAAGGAAAGCTGGTTTCACAGTATAAAGAAGAGACAGGAAATCTAATTATCTACTAAACCCCTCAATTCAGCTTGGGTGAATAAAAGCCTGCATCTAGTTAGCAGCATTTCCCTTGTGCCCTCAAGTCTGTTTGCTTTCTTACTTGATGTGGGAAGCGCCAAAAACCTCGGGGAGGAAATGCATAAGCAGTTTGCAGGGAGCAGCCTGATCCCCAGCCAAATGAGGTACAGGGTTGTGCATGCAAAATATGTGCTCTGCTGCAGACTGGATTTATCTTGCAGTTGCTGTACAGGCTGCACCTGCTCCCTGCCCTGCTCTGCCCTCTCTTCAAGGCTCTTCCTTCCCCTCCCCTTCAAAATACATGAGGAAACACTTTGCTTCTCTCCTAAGAGCAGAACGTGTCAAAGGCATTTCAGCACTGCTGACTAGACGGGTTTTTTTTTCCTTCTTGCCCTTTTAGGTTGCAGGGCGTTTACCTCTGACCTTGCCTATCTATCTAGTGCTTAACTAAAGCTGACACCTTCCAATTAATTAGCATTTCATAATGGTGAGCTTGCCAAGTGGGAGGCTGTGCAGTACCCTCTGAGTACAGCCTGAGGAGCTGACTACAGCTTTGTGTGCTGTGCAGAGCTAGATGCGCTCTGTGTCTGCAGTGCAGAGGGAGAAAGAGAGAGAGAGAGAAAGAGAAGGCCCTCCTCAAACATTACTATTGCTTTTAATTGATGTTCAACGCAGAGGTGAGTCACAGTGGCTGCTGTTTCTGAAGCCCCGTGGAGAGATCAGGGCAACCTGGGCTTCTGCCCCACTTTAGCAACCCGTTCTCCAGGTTTGCTTTGTCACAGAGTCTCTGTTGGTGTGATGGCATCAATAATTCAGGGAAGCAATTTAGTTGCATTACCACACCAATGAAAAAAAATGTGAGCAAGTCCTGAAGGTCTTTCTTGGCAGTTCATCTGCATTCTGCTTCCTCTGGCCTTGCTAAACATGCTGAGTGTTTCTTGATGACCTTTTTTTTTTGTCTTCTGTGTGCTCCAGCTTGGAGGGAGCTGACCACATGCAGCATCTACCAGCTGTGTCATATCCTTTACAGTGTCCAGCTCCACTTCCCATTTTTTACCTGTTCTTCTATGAGAGGATCTTTGTCCTCTCACCCACTCCACAACGTTGCTTTGCTGTCCCTGGGCTTGCTCCAGAGCAGCAGAAATGTCATCATGTCTGCCTAACAGAGCTTGTTTTCATATAGGTGCAGGGCTGTGCATCCCTCTGCAAGCAAATCCCTTCCCAAAAGGTGAAATGGCCTTCAGAGGACAGGTGATACAGGGAAAAAATGAGGTACATTGGCCCATTTTGCCAAAGGAAGTACAGGAGGGAATTCTGTGCTGCTGAAGGTTGTCACCCAACCACCTTTGACACAGTCTGTGGGTACACTCCATTTTCTTTTCTGCTACCCTGAAAGGAAAACAGGCTTCTGTACGTGCACAAACAATCCTGCAACGCTCCTAACCCACACTGTGAGATCCCCAGTCTGACAGGAGTTCAGCTCTTAACTTTATATGCTGCTTCCCTTACCCTGAACCCCCCTTTGCTTCCCTCCCCAGGGTCATGCAGCTGGTTCCTTGAAGGATCCTGTAAAAGCAATTTTGGAACTTATTCAAGCTTCTGATGCTGAGGGGATGATAATAGCCCTCCTGCCCATCCTCAAAGAATTTCCTGGTCTAAGGTAAGGTCTTTTATTGGTTTGACTTCTATAGTCATGAATACTTACCACCAGAAGCCCTACAGCACTGCCAGTGCTGTGATGCAGCATGCTGGGCCAGGCACAGTGCTCAGCTCTGAGTGCACTCCGTGCTGCCTGTTCACAGGGACTGGTGAACAGGGTTTATAACTTTGCCAGTTATTAATCAGTGAAGCTGAGATGTCCTTCTGTAAAGGTGAAGGGTGGATGAAATGGCTGTCAACAAAGCAGGAATGCTGTGGACAAAATACTACCTGAATGGACAAGATACAGGCATGTGTATGCTAAATGTAGGTTTCAAGACCATCCTTAACTCAGGCATTTGATAACATCCAAGCACTTGGCTTTTGGTTTTAACACTTCACCAATCCTTTTCTAGGTATAACTATTTCCACAAGACCCTAGGTGTATTCAGCAGCATTTCACCGTCTCAAAGGAAGCTGCTAAGAGAAATGAAACCCAGCTTTTATTAGGCAAGTGGAGGTCTAGGCTAACTGCATTCGTTCCAAAGTCTGGGGTTTATTACATCTAACTTTTGTTCTGATGTCTTCTGCTATTGCCTGTGATTTTCCAAGTTAACGTGATTACAGTGTAGAGCTCTCTGCCACAGGATGCTGTGAAGGCCAAAAGTGTGCATGAAATCAAATGGGGAGCAGACAATTTGTACTGGATAATTGTTTCAATGCCTATTCAACATGACAGTCATGATATAACCCCCAGCAAAGGAAGTCCCCAAACTGCAGACTGCCAGAAGCAAAGAAAAAAACAAAAAGCCCCAGACAGTGAGAGATCATCTTATACTTTGTCTGATTTCTGTATTATTTGCCTAAGCATTTCCTACTTTTGAAGATACTATTGAGCTAAAAAGTTGCTTTTCTGATACAGCATAGCAGTTCTTATTCTCCTACTCCATGTACACGCATATAAACCCAGGAATATATAACTAATATGTATCTATATAGATATAGTATAGGAAGCAGGCATAGGAAGTACTCAGAAGAGTATTATTCTGGTGTAAATCTCAGAGGAGGTCACCCTGACACGAATAGGTGCACTGTTCTTGGTTTCAGCAGATTCATGTATGCTTGAAACTGTTTGGCTTGCAGACACTTACCCTGTTTGTTAATCAGGCTGCTATGGTGTGGAGGAGTGTGCTGTAAGAAGTAGTTCTATTTCAAGGGAGAAAAGGTATCAAAAATACTTCCAAATGGTCAAATGTGGACTTACCAGAAACCTGTTATGGTGGATACAGATCTGTTTCTAGGAGAAATGTGAGGTGAAGCTTTCCACAGTTTCATGGGGCTGCTGAGTGCACTGGGCTTGGCACCCATGAGCTCAGCCATATCCCATATAGCCCTTGTGATACAGCCTCCTCCTCGTTAGGCAGCCACAGGGTGTCAAAAAGCAGCTCAACAGTGTCCAGTCTTTAGTCTGGTCCAGAAAACCTAAGTGATAGGAAGCAAGCTTTTTATCCTTGGCTCGTTCTCTGACTGCTCTCTTATCCTTTTGGAAAGAAAGGAGCATCTGAGTGCAGTGCTGGACATCAAAGGCTCGCTCAGCCGAGAAGACAGAGCTGCTGTCTTGAAGGCATTTCATGATAATTGCAGGGAATCAGAAACAGAAGCTAACTTGCTTTTTGAGGATATAGAAGTAAGCCCTGGGCTCTGTGGCTGCCTCTGCTGTTAGCAAAGGTAGGAAAGTGTGTGTGAGCGTGGTTGTCTGTCACCCGTGTACCTGCACTGGCATAGGCAGTGGAAGTGGAACAACTTCAGCTGCAGCATCACCTCCCCAGGGCCCTCCTCTCTCTAAAAGCTGAGTTCTGCTTCTCTCTTTCCACCTGCAAGTGTCCACAGCACAGAGCGTTGTGTTGTAGGCAGCTGGATGCTCAGGTGTGTGGCTGAGGTCACAGCAGGGACCAAGGAGAAGAAGGGGCACTTCCTCCCTGTCCTTTAGTCCTGTCTGTGTGTCCCTGCAGCAAGGTCACTCTGCAGCATCCCCTCCCTCTCAGCTCTTACCATAAGCGGGAGGGTCTCCTGCTGCCTCCTGGCAGACAATGCTGAGGGACCTTCTCCCGCTTCCCTGGTGCGGAGAGGAGGCTGTGTGAGCCTCACTGCTGCCCCTCCAGGAGAGATGTATTCGTTAAAGCAGGCTCAGTCCTGTTCAGGTGGCTGTGCCTGCAGCACTAGAGGAGGGCGAGCTCCCTCTGTGCTGGCAGCAGCAGCCGGTGGCAGAAGGGAGGAGGGATAGAAGTCAGAAGGATGACTGTCACTGTAAGGTCTTAAATCCCGTGGTGTGAGTTGTCAGGGCTCATCTGGAGCACCTGCAACGTCCTGTTGGATTCCAGAGGGATTCCCTTACAAACTGGGGGGG
>WBNH01009297.1:97038-161484 GCA_013401255.1 Urocolius indicus | reverse complement strand
CACTGGACACTACAGAACAAAATCGTCTTGACATACGCATTTAATTACTTGTAAGTATTAATGAGGTCCCTCCTCAGTCTCCTCCAGGCTGAACATCCCCAGATCCCACAGCCTTTCCTCATAAGGAAGATATTCCAGTTCCCTGATCATCTTGGTGGCCCTGCGCTGGACTCTCCAGAAGTTCGCTGTCCCTCTTGACAGAGCTCAAAACTGGAAACAGGACTCCCGATGAGGCCTCAACACAGCACAGGAGAAGTGGAGAACCTCCCTCGACCTGCTAGACACACTCTTGATGCCCCTCAGGGTGCCGTTGGCTTTCTTGTCACGAGGGCACATTGCTGGCTCGTGTTTAATTTATTATCAACCAGAACTCCAGATCCTCCTCTGCAGAGCTGCTCTCCAGCAGGTCACCCCCAGCCTGTCCAGGTGCAGGACTCTGCACTTGCCCAAGGTAAACTGTCCAGGTTGTTGATGAAGATGTTGAACAAGACTGGCCCCAGAACCAACCCCTGTGGAACCCCACTGGCCACAGGCCTCTAACTTGACCCAAATCCATTTTTCAGCACCTTCTGGGTTCTGTCATTCAGCCAGTTCTCCATCCACTTCACCATCTACTTATCCAACCCACGCTGCCTGAGATTTTCCATGAGGATGTTATGGTAGACAGTGTCAAAAGCCTTGCTGAAGTCAGGGTGGATGACATCCACTGCTCTACCCTCACCTAGCCAGCCTGAAGGCAATCAGATTGATCAAACAGAATTTCCCCTTGGTGAATCTGTGTTGAGTCCCCCTGATAACCATCTCCATGTGTTTTGAAACAGCATCCAGGATGAGTTGTTCCATTGCCTTTCCAGGGATGGAGGTGAGGCTGACTGGCCTGTTGTTTCTTGCCTTTTTTGAAGACGAGTGACATCGGCTTTCCTCCAGTCCTCAGGTGCCTCACTAGTCCTTCATGGTCTTTTGAAAATGTTGGAGAGTGGCTTAGCAGTAACATCAGCCAGCTCCCTCAGCATTTGTGGATGCATCCTGTCAGCCCCATGGATTTATGGGTGTTAAGCTTGCCCTTCCCTTCAACTGGAGCTTCAGGGTGCATCTTTATAACACGTCTCTATGCCTTCACACAAAGTGATGCAGACACCACCCACATTGTGGTGTCTGCCCATTTGTGGGAAACAGGTTTTGAGCTCTCATGGTAGTTCACTGAAGAGATGGTCAACACAAGGCTTTGTTTTGCTGCCTGCACATAAGCATATAGCAGCATTCATGGTGCCCCGGTACACACCAGCTGCACTTTAGGTGCTCCTCCAAGTTGATGCTGGTCTCAAACATCTCTTGTCCTACCTGCAAACTCCACATAGGCATCTCTGATGCTCTAGAGCATTTTAAAGGGCTTTCAGCTCCCATATGGGAGCAGCTAAAAGAAGTCCTACCATCAACAGTGTGAGGAGAACAATTCATCTGAGAAATGATCACTGGTTTAGGAGCTCATTCACTCCAAAACAGAAAACACTTGCTGGTCGTCAGAGTTTGGGTGCCCCATGCACCACATAAAACATCTCAAAATCTTGAGCCAAATCCTAACCTCATAACAAAAGGTCAAAAGTTGTCAAACAGTTCTGAGCAGAGTTGTCTGTCTTTGCTGAGTCAATGTCCTGCAGAGATGTAAATACCTGCTAGAAGCGAATTAACTCTTTGTGGGCAGGTAGCTGGTAGCCCAAGAGTTAGTAGGTATCTCCTTCTATAGCATGGCTTCTCACAGCTCTATACAATTTCCTAACATAAGAGAAGGTACCAGCACATTGAGTGGCAGGTGCTGCAGACAACAGTTTAGATAATCGTAGCATCATTCCTTGCCTAAAATCTGAAATTTTAACAGATTTCACTACTTGGAAGCCATCATGTCACAGCCTTTCTCTTGGTAAAACTGTAACTTTGGTAATAAATTTCTCAATAAATATTTTCTGCGTTAGAAAATTGGGATTTCCACGTTTTTATCACTGTGAACTCTCCCTTTGCACCATGGACTTTGTGAACAGAAATAAATCACCAGAGGGGAGGGCAGAAAAAAGTAATTTTTAGTGGGACTGATACCACCCAACTTGAGCTGTCTAGAAACATGACACCTCATTCAAGCTGAGCATAATTCATCCCATCTTAAAAAAGGACAGTCGAGCAGATTGAATGGACTCTTCTCCAGAGAGATTTATTCCGTTCAACTCACATCAACTGTCCTGGTGAGTAGCTTAGAATAGATAGCTTGATTTTTGATACTTGGAATTAGACAGATTGTTTCCTGTCTACTGCAGAATTTCAAAGCAAATTTCAGCCCTACAAAAATGTTAGTTGTTTTACACATTGGCTAGCCATTCCAAAATATTTAGCAGAATATCCTTCACATTCCCCATTGCGAGTAATATTTTACATTTTCCACTCCAGATTTTCCTTGCTGATCTCATAGCCCTCAAGATTTATCCCCTCCCTTACTAAAGGCTTTTTTCTTCCTGAAACCCAAATGAATATTTTATTTATTTGCTAAAATACTGACCTTTTTTAAGTTCTTCCAAGTCACTGAATCTTTTGTTCATTGACATAAATCTGTATAAGTGTCTGAAGTCTATTAAGAACTTTGATTTCTTAATAGTGAAGAAAATAAGCAGAGATAACATATAAGCTGTCCAAATACTTTGAGGTAACATTTCACTACAGCCCGCTGGAGGTACTGATGAGATCTAGCTTGCAAATCCAAGTAAGTAGTGTGTAACGTGATTTCTTTTATAATCTCCCGTAATAAATTCTGCAGATAACACAGAGTATCTTCAAAATCTGTAAAAACGTCACTTCTGTAAATAAAGGTATTTTTTTTCCTAGCAGGCTGACTTGTAATAAATTAGATGGTAGAAGAAGTATGACATGTCACCGAATGACATCATTTGTTTTGCTTATATCCATAGGTATGCACTTGGTCAAAATATTGTGGCTTTCTTTGTGATTCTGTTTTCATCTGACAGTAAAACATTACAAAAAAAATTACAAAAAAATACCAAAACAAGCAAAAAAAAAAAAAAAACCTAATGGAAACAATTAAGTTGTTTAAACATGCTCTGCCAGTGGTTTTAAATGAATTGCACAGTGTCTAGTAGATTCCTTGGCTTTTGTTAGTCAGTGTTGGTTTGTATGCAGTGGTACTGATGCTTTTGTAAAACCAAACAACAAGAGTTGTTTATGCTGCCCTACCAAAGGAGATAATCATATTTAATAGTGGTGGTTTCCCAGTTAAAAAAAACAATTCTTGTGCTATATGCTAGAATAAGCTTTTTATAAATGTGCTCATGTGGTGCTCGGCAGAGCCTGCTGTGCCAGTGCTATAAAACCAAAAGCGAGCTTCATAACCTTTATGTGCTATTGTATATTGTCATACAGCAATGTTCCCTGTTATTAATAAAGTTTGTAAGAAATACACTGGCAAAGGATTAAAAATACATGTATGATATTATCCGTGGTAATAAAAGCTGACGTGGTTTGGACTGCTTGTTTATTCACTTGCCCTATATGACATGTTTTAAGGAGTGTGGTGAACATGATTGAACAGATTTGCTTTCCCTCCGGGCTCTGCTTCTTCCAAACCCAGCATCTTCCCAGGGCTGCTGGCCCGGGGCTGCAGGGATGCTTCCCTGAGCCCTCTTGTGGGCTCCTTCCTCCACTGCAGAAGGCAGTGCTTACAAACCAAGCAATTAGTGTGCTCCGGGAAGATGATCTTTATGAAATGTGAGCTGTTTTCTCACCTCCGTGCAGAAGAAAAACATGTGAAAAATAAAATAAAACTGATATTTCATTAAAAGTTATGAGAAATTTTTTTGAGCTTTGACCACAGATATCTTATTTTTTGCTCTGGCATCCAGCAATAACAGTGATTATTGCATTGCAACACAGAAAGCTCTTCTGGGGATAGATATGCCGCACAGCCTGTCATTGCTTGGCAAAATGCGCTCAGGTGCTGATGTAAATGGAAAGGTGGTATATTTGAGATAGTTTCATCGGAGCAATCATAATAAAATGGATTAAGAGACACCTGAAATGCTTCTCAGTTTTAAACAAAAATATCAGGACATTTTCTGACAGCATCTGGATTCTTTAGGGAAATTAAATGCCAGGTAATATTCTGTTTAGAATAAAATAAATTAACAGCATATGTAAAAGATATCTGACTGCCTATTAAATTATTGTTTTTATCATCCATGGGATGTACTGGCTTTTGAGTCCATTACGTATTGGAACTTTTTGTGTTCCAGCTTCATCCCATTATCCCTTGTCCTGTTGCTAGATAACGCTATGCAGTATTTACAGCAAGGTAGAGGTCCCGATCAGGTCCTGCAGAGATCCACAGGTCCAGCAGGAAAGGACTTGGGGTTGCTGGTGGATGAAAAACTGAATACGAGCCATTGATATACCTGTGCAGCCCAAAAAGCCAACTGTATCCTGATACATGGCCAGCAGGTTGAGACAGAGGTTTCTGCCCCTCTGCTCTGCTCTGGGTAGACCCCCCTGCAGTGCTGCCTCTAGCTCTGGGCACCAACAGCACAAGGACAGGGAGCTGCTGGAGTGAGTCCAGAGGAGGTCACAGAGATGATGCGAGGGCTGGAGCCCCTCTGCTGTGGAGACAGACTGAGAGAGCTGGGGATGTTCAGCCTGGAGAAGAGAAGGCTCCAGGGAGACCTTCCATCAGCCTCCAGTCCCTAAAGGGGCCGAAAGGAAAGAGACTTTGTCCAAGAGCCTGGAAAGATAGGACAAGGGGGGATGGCTCCAACCTGACAGAGGGGAGACTGAGATGAGCTCTTGGTAAGAAGTTCTTCTCTGTGAGGATGGTGAGGTCCTGGCACAGGTTGCCCAGAGAGGCTATGACTAGCCCATCCCTGTCAGTGTTCAAGGGCAGGTTGCATGGGACTTGGAACAATCTGGTCTGGTGGAAAGTGTCTGTGCCCATGGCAGGGGGCTGAAGGTCCCTTCCAACCCAAGCCATTCCATGACTCTATGAGCATCGAAGACAGAGGGGGGATCTCACATTTACAAGTATATAAATGGTGAATGTCAGGAGGTTGGGCCTTCCCTTTTTTTCTATGGTATCTAGCAACAGGACAAGGGGTAATGGGATGAAGCTGGAACACAAAAAGTTCCATTTAAACATAAGAAAAAACAATTTAACTGTAAGGGTGAAGGAACTCTGGCTCAGGCTGCCCAGGGAGGATGTGGAGTCTCCTTCCTTTGGAGGTCTTCCAGACCCATCTGGACATGTTCCTGTGCAACCTGATCTAGGTAGACCTGCTTCTGCTTGGGGCTTAGACTAGATGATCTTTAAAGATCTCTTCCAACTCCTACCATTCTACAGTTCTATGACAGATGCCTAGGTATTGGAATTCTGTTAGTATCTAGATATTTTAGTCCCAGGGGAGTCAGTGGGACTTTTATGACTCTTCTGCCCCCCAGGAACTCATATTGCAAATGAGACTGAATACCCCAAAGTCACAATGAGCCCAGTACAGGTGTTGTTTATTGAATAGTTTTTTATGATGATGGGTTAGAATTACGAGGGTAGCTCAGAAACAGTGGTGTGAAGAGGATTAAAGTATACATCACAGAATCACAGAATCATTTTGTTTGGAACCCTTTTAATATCATCCAGAGAAGAGTGTGCTTCAACAAATGCATGGTGTAAGGCACCAAAATGAACGTAAGAGAGTTGCAAGCAACACAGAGAAATGGTCTATTATAAAACCAGATTATGGAGTAGACCAGGGAAAAATGATATATGGATAGATGCAAAATGCAACATTTTAGGTAGTCAATAGCAATATTTTTATAGACAAAGTGGACAGAGCAGAACTGACAACCAAGGTGTGTGGATTAAACAAAGGTTATTATGTTCAGCAGCAATATTCTTGGACGATGAAGTGTCCTACAGCTGGAGTCATTAAAAATTCAATGTTTGTCAAATCTCAGTAATTGCAGTCTCTTGGTATCTTCTATTCTGAGTGTGGGAGGTTATAAATACTGTTGATGACTCAGCATTTGCTTTAGACTTCTTGGTCTTTACTAGTCATGTTTGCACTACTTATTCATGTTGTCATAGTTCATCAATTTGAACTTTCACCCAAGTGGAGGAGATTTACAATGAAGTCTGAGGGATATTTAGTTCAGTTAATGCCAATATGGACTGTCTTTTTATAAAATGGATTTTTAAAATTGCTTTCCCTTTTCAATGAAAAATGCAAAAGAACAACAAGATGATGCGGTTTTTACCTGTCTTTGGGAAGGGCATGTTCTTTCAAATATTTTCCAGGATAGCTGGAAGGATGCAAAAAATCCTGGTTTGGGGATGAGCAGTTCTGGCACAAATACCAAGAGACGACACTTCCATCCTTAAAATAAGCCCCCCGACATAAGTGATAATTTAATATACATCATACCATCTGCTTGCAGAAATGTGCAAGCTGCTTCCAAAGAAGTCAATAGGAAAATGCATTTTTCCTATTATTTTAAACATTCCAATAGCCACCTTTCTCCAAAGACAAGCATAATTTGCCACTAAAGAGAATAACAACTGCTGCAACCCCATAATTTCTCTTCCTCCTCCCTCTGCCCTTCACAACATACTGGATGAAAATACAGACGTTGCAGAGTGCTCTGCCAGTTTAAAAAACAGATGGGGAAGAGAGAAGGTTTCAGAGCTACAAGGCCTGGGAGCTCTGGCAGCAGCTTTTCTCTTTATCCACTGTGAGCTTCCATCTTGAACACATTTACTAATCTCGACTTCACCTACAGAAATATGTCAGCAGGCAAGATATGTGCTAACACATGCAAGCAGCATTTGAGACCAGAGTAAGGATGGAGCTTGCTGTTTCCCATGCTACATACCAGTTCATTCAAAATTCTGGGCTGGGTCAAGCCTTGCAAAGGTGTTTTTGTATCTGTGTGTTTTGCAGCCTTCCCTCAGGATCACTCAAGCAGGGGTCCAGGCATGAGAGGGCAGCACAGATTCCACTGAGCAAGCAGTCCTCTCTTTCTGATTAAGCCACTCATAAACATTTGTAGAAAAATTTAAGGATAGGGTAAATATACTATGGCACTTCCCTCAAACCTCTTCTTGGATTGTGGTGAACTTGCAGCTTACACGTTTCCTCAGATTCTGATCTTGTACGATAAAATTATTCCACACTTTGAACACTGTCTGCTGGGGTGCAGCTGAGGGAACTGGGAGTTTCAGCCTGGACAAGAGGAGCCTCAGGGGAGACACGATCACTCTCTGCAACTCCCTGACAGGAGGCTGTAGCAAGTTGGGCATTGATCTCTTCTCCCCACTAATTAATGATAGGACAAGAAGAAACAGCCTCAAGTTGCCCCGGGGCGGGGGGGGGTTAGATTGGAAATGAGGCAGAACTTTTTCACCGAGAGGGTTGTTAAGCATAGAAATGGGCTCTCCGGGGAGGTTGTGGCATCACCATCCCTAGAGATATTTAGAAGACACATAGATGAGATGCTGAGGGACATGACTTAGGGTTGGGCTTCGCAGTGTTGGGTTAGTGGTTGGACTTGATGGTCTTAAAGGTCTTTTCCAGCCAAAATGATTCTATGATTCTACTACCATTTTTCTCTGCTGATCTCCTTACAGCACTTTTTCTGCAGTCATCCCTCCCTTCTTCTCCTGGCTCAACTGTCTGTTTCAGTCAAATTCACCTCTTCTCATGTTAGCGTTGTTCCATAGCCTCTGTCATGCCTACAAACATGCAAGACAATCCTAGAATTATAAATGGTTTGGGTTAGAAGGGACCTTTAGACACCGCCAGTCATGTCCTACACTGAGACCAGCTTAGCCCAGGTTGCTGAGAGTTTTGTTCACTGAAGTTTTGGGTGTCTCCAAGGATGGCAGTTCCACAGACTCTCTGAGTCACCCTTCCAGTGTCTGACTACCCTCAGAATGGAGATTCATTTCCCATACATCTTAGCCAAAACTACCCTTGTTGCAGCTTGTGTACATATGAACCTTGTCCTTTCTACTCATCCAAGAAGAGTTTTGCTCCATCTTGTCAACACCCTCCTTTAAGATAATTGATGGTGGCAATAAAATCTCCCCTCAGCCTTTTCTTCTTAACACTGAACACACTCAGTTCCTTCAGCCTCTCTTCACGTTCCATGTGTTCCATTTTCCCAAGCGTATTGATGATGCCAATGGACTCACTCCAGTTTGTCAGCATCTTTCTTGCTAACTGGGGAGTCTAGAAATGGAATGCAATTCCCTTGATGGGATTATACAAATGTGAAATGATGGGATTTGTTTTATTCTTTTTCACTTCCTAACAATTCCTAACAGTCCTTTTGTCACTTGGAGGGTAAAAACTTTTTTATTTTTTTAATTTGCTACTTGGCAATGGATTTTCTGCCATTTTTGTGACCCTATGTGCCATAGCTCTAAGATCATGCCCCCACTGACAATGCCTCACTCAGCTTCAATACTTGTCAGAGATTTAGAGTTGCTTTTGTTCCTATATTTCAATTTGCTACGACAGATGCTGAATCCCAGCTCCCATTTTACCATCCAACTTCTCAATGCTATGAGGTTTGTGCAACGGGTTTTCATTTACACGACCTCAAATAATCCAATATTATCATTAAATATACCATATACCATCCAGTAACGTCAGATTTTTTCAACAGTCCACCTCTCAGCACTAGGATCATGTTAGTGATCCCCTTCTTCTGCAAAATGCTTTGTTGCTTGTCCCTTAATCAGTGGAAAAACACGTATGTCTTACAGCATCACACTCCCACAACAGCTTGCTTTTCTTAGCTCTTTGGTGAGGGCTTTTGAAAGGTCCCATACACAACATAATCAGATTAACGTACTAGTTAGTGCTGGCAAGGAGCTCTAGCAATTTTGTTAAGACTTCAGCCTGCAAAACCCATGTAGACTCTTGACTAACTTCATCCACTTACTGTTTCCATTGTCTGTTATCTGTACAAGCAATTTCCTCTACACAGGCAGTTCAGATTCAAGTTCCTTTGGTATTCTTTGACGCGTATGCTATGACCTTAGGATCAGAAGTTACTCTACACCCTGGTCCCCTGTCGGGCACATTGCCTGGCAGGCTTCTTAAACCAGTCATGTTTGGAAAAAGTTTGATAATTTGTTCATGTTCTTAGGAAGTTGCTCTTCAAATCTTTAAGTCTACCTTTTTAATGGAATGTATGCTCTTTATTTTGTCCTTGTTTGAACATGAAGTCTTCTTACTTGTAATAGCCTCCTTTGCTCTGATCTTTAATTGCAGTAGCTTTCTTCTGGTCTTTTTAAAGTCTTTTTTTTTATACACTCCATGTATTTTCTCTGAGCCTGTAATATGGTGTCTTTAAACAATATCTCTGCTGCTTGCAAACATTTCACCCAGTCATGACCTATGTTAATTTTCTTTTAACAAGTTGCCTCGTTTTTCATAATGCTCCTTTTTAAATCCAAGACTCTACTGGTGATATTTTTGGCTTTCTTGTTCCTAGAACTATACTGAAGCTCCGTACATTACATCAATACCCCTTACATACAGACTCTCTTCGATAAGACCATAGTGAAACTGGGCTGCACCAGGAGTTCATTCTCGACTATGTCTCCAAGAAGTATTTGTTTACAGGTATCTAAAAATTTACCTTCTACATCATGTTTGGACATTACATTTATCCAATGTACGTGAGTTTTCCCATTTTTATTGCATCTTGTACACCCATGGCACCTCTGGTCTCCTTTAGGACATTTCTAGCAGTGTCACTACCACTGCTCTGTCTACTATCACCACTGATGCCACACTGCACTGGCCATGTTATTGAGGAATAGCTCTCTCATAGTCATCTTCTTGGGTGTGGTACTTCAGTCTCCTGGCGTCTGTGTCATTTGCTGATACAGTTAACTTACTTATGTGATGTGAGTCTTCTATTTTCTTTAACTTATGGTGCTGCTCTTCCACAATGCAAATTACTCTGCCCCTTGTGTGTAATTTATGCTCTGATCATCTCCTGATTATTTTCTTCCCCGTAATTTGCTGCTATGCCTATTATGTTCATACCTGCACTCAAAAGCAAACCTATCAGCCATCTTGTATTTTCTAACAGTTATATTGAAATGACGAGCACATCAACATATGCCCCAACTGCCTGTTTTATGTGCCTGTTGAAGTAGGATCGGAATTGTCCAAAGAGATTTTCACCACTTCCAACTGTGTCTTTCTCACCTTCTGTTGTTCCCTTCACACCAGAACACACAATTCTGGGCTAGGATTCAGTTTCCAGACAACTACCATCATTTACATTCACACTGGGATGCTGTACAGCCAGGAGCAACGAGGTGAAGGTCAAGAGAGCAACTTCACAGTTGGTAGCTTGAGTTTGGACTCTTGGCATGGAAAGGACATTGCCTTGAGGGTGAGAGCTCCTGTTTCTAACGCTGTTTATGCAGTTCCTTTAATGACCCTTTAAATGGTTAGGAAGACAACTCCTGTCCCACCTGGCAGCAACCACATCTTTTAGGTGTCTGCTTTCTCCAGTGATGCCCCTATAGCTACACCTGCACATAACTTCTTCATATCCCATAGTCCTGGTCCACCCATCATCCACACTTTCCCCATGAAAAGAGTATCTTAAACTATGTTTCTCTTTGGAGCAGAGAGATCTTGTACAGTTCTGCAGACTTTTCCATACTCTTGAAGTCTGCAGGCTGGAAGCTCCCTCACATGCAGATGTAATGCACTTTTTTCTAAACACTGAGGAAAGACACCCCTTGAGAGCTCAAAGACAAAACGAGAGATTGCTTCTTTTCTCCAGTTGTTGTCAGGGTAGAGAAATCAGCCAGCTTGCATTCACTACCTTTTCAGAGGACTTGAGATTGCAGCTATGCCTTGAAACTTTCTTCCAAAACAGAACCTACCAGGAGAACAAATAAATCCTTTTTGCTTCTGAAATTCAGAAACAAGAAAGCTGTTGAGCAAATCAGCTCCACAAAGGACATTTCAAATCATCTTAACATTTTCCAAAGATGTCACGCTTTCCTCAGCCTGTTCTTTGCACGCATCATGCCTCTCTGTATACCATTCCAAACATAGACGGTCATGGTTTGAGCCAGACCACAAAATGGATCTGGATGAAAATAAAACCAGCAAATAGAGAAAGAGAGAGATCATAGAATCCCCAATAGATGGGGATTGGAAGGAACCTCTAGAGCTCATCCAGCCCAAGCCACTGCTCAAACAGGTTCCCCTCCATCAGGGGGCACAGGAACGTGTCCAGGTGGGTTTGGAAACCTCCTGAGAAGGAGCCTCCACACCCTTCCTGGGCAGCCTGGGCCAGGGCTCCCTCACCTCAACACCAAACAAGTTTTCTCCTCCTATGCCAGTGGAACTTCCTGTATTCCAGCTTGTGCCTGTTACCCCTTGTGCTGTCAATATATATATGCGCTTAACGTTTAGGAGATTAAATATTTTTTCAGTCCTACTCCCAAAACTCTTTGGAGATGACTGCCACCAAAACCCAGCAGCACTGTTAATCTGCATGCTCTTGACCAGCATAAGATTCTGATGGGATCTGGGCATCCTCTTCTCCGTCCCACAAGAGTGAGATGCTGATTTGGAAACAGGAAACGAGCTAAAAAACATTGAGATGCTAGGAGGTGTGCATGCTTGCTGCCAAGCTCTTACAGGCGTACTAATGAGAGACAGTGCTCTGCTCATCACAAGCCTGAGACCTTGGAGAATATTAGTAAAAATGCCAGTTTGCATGTCTTGGGGTTAATTGAGGAAATCTCCAATGGAAAATTTTGCTGTCACTTCTGAAGCCTGTTCTGAATACAAATTGTGTGTCTCCATGGGATATTGTGAAACCTTTTCAACTTCTTCACAAACCTGTAGAAACAAGGAAGACTGTTAGCTCTCAGAGCTCACCAAGGAAGTTTTCCTCAAAAGTTCATACTTACTTTTTATCTGTGTTGCCATTAACACGGAATTCACAGACCAAGCATGGGGAATATGTGGGATCTTCTACCAAACAAACAGGAAAGAGACATTAATGTTTTCTCAAATTAATATTTACAAATATCTAAAGGGTGGGTGTTAGGAGGTTGAGGCATCCCTTTTTTCTGCTGTATCTAGTGACAAGACAAGGGATAATGGAAAGAAGCTGGAACACAAAAAGTTCCATTTAAACATAAGGAAAAACTATTTTGCTGTTCAGGTGAGGGAGCCCTGGCCCAGGCTGCCCAGAGAGGGCATGGAGTCTCCTTCTGTGGAGCTCTTCAAGACCCACCTGGACATGTTCCTGTATGACCTGACCTAGGTGGACCTGCTCCAACTCCTACCATTCTATGGCTCTATGATTCTATTATTACCTAGGGCACACCTTTTTCAAAGGAAAAGAGACATTTCTGCCCAGAAAATCCTTTTTTTTTCCCATCATAACAACATGTTTTTTAATTACCAGATCTTCTAGGTGACTGCTTTGCTTTTATAACTGTTTTATTATTTTTCACTATAAGATTGCCACCAACAGTGCAACTCACAACCAGAAATCCAGAATATTTGTATGTTCAATTGCAAATTCTATGTGATTCTCTGATAATTTGATCAACCATTAGGGGATTTTATGTCTTGCTCCACATTTTGTCTGTATAATTAACTGCTCTTGTTGAAACACCTAATTTTTTCAGGAGTTTATGGAGAACACTAGGGAGACACATTGATTTGATGCTGATTTTAAATGAACTTTCAATGTTAGCATTCAGTAGTTTTGACATTCACTCTTTTTTTGTTAAACCAGCATATCCTGAGGAACAAAAAGGTTAAAAATAGTTAGAAAAGGAAGAAAAGAGAGTAAAAAAGCCAAAATTTTCCTGTAGCAAGAGTTACTTAAAACCAAACTCAATTCCTGAACCTCCCTCAGAAATGTTTTACCAAATTCCTTTAAGTTACTTTTTTCCCATTTTCTCATCTGAGCATTCAGATGCAGCAGCATGATGCTGCTGATTTCAACATGTTGCAGAGGGTATAATTAAAATCAGAATTCTCCCTTGATTATTGCTCTGATACGTGCACTTACCAGCAGTCACAAGATGATGAGCTGATAAAACCATACAGCCATGCAAACTATGACAGATAATGTGGCATGCCCTCATTTGGGGTGACTTTCTAGTTAGTGCCACAGAGGCAGGAGTGAGAGGAGATCTTGGGGTGAAACCCCTGAGGAAGGTGCTAGAGCCATGTGTGTGTTTGGTGGCATTAAGATGCCTCTTCAGTTCTTTCTTGGGTGAATACCAACTCTCTGTGCCTACACATCACACCAATAAAGTGGGGACAAGCATACAGTATTCTTCTGCCTTGCAAGACATTGAGAGGATAAATAAAATTAATTAGTGCCTGAAATAGTAGTTACATACTACAATGGTTAATTGTACAACAAGTACAGGTTTCAAGATCTGTCACAAGCTGCTGAAGGGGAAATAAAAATCTATTTTATTTCATTGGCATTAACTTGGAAAAAGCAACGCAGACAGGCACTTTTGAAGAGAAATTAGGAACAAAAGAAAACACATGTGGTAAAATGTTATAATAGTCAGAGCCAGAAGATCCTACTCGTTTCCTGTAGGAGGAAAGTCACCAAGAATTGGAAAGAGGAAAGCCCACATGATTAAAAGAAGAACGAGGCTCACTTCTCTGACTGACAGTCTGTGCATCAATGCTATTCTGTTTGAAGGCAGTCATGTTCACAAGGTAGTACAATCAAGCCAAATATAAGGCTGCAGAAAGGCACAAAGACTGGCAGAGAGAACATCAAAGATTCACTTACTGATGTAAGAAAGAGACAGAAAATTAAGTCTTAAGTGGCAAACAAGGTTTCGACCCCTTCTGAAATATAAAACAGCAAGTGAAAGTTTGTAAAAAGTAGGATGTTGTGGGTGCATTTAATACGTGACATGTATGAACCTGGCAGGACGTTGGGCTTTGTTTCCATCTGTATTCACTAGGTGGGTATGAGTCTGGTGCAGCCATAGCAAAGTGCTGCATCCATGCTATAATAAATATTTGGAAAAAGACATCATTCCCTGTTTACTCTTTATTGTAAAATAACTTTTAAGCTTCAATGATTTTTTGGGATGAAAATGAGTTGATATAGATATATTTACACGAAGTTGTGTAAAAATATGTATTTCTATAAATATATATGTGTACTCACATCCATACATACAGCTTTATCACAGAGGAGAACTGAAACGTATGGCTGGGACTTACACACTGGATTAATTTCCTTGCCATACCATGACCTCTTTTGACCACAGACTTGTAACTAAATTTTCTAGGATGAGGATTAAATTTTCAAAGGAGACTTGGCCTATGTCAGTACTATAAAGCCATGAGCAAGGGCTTTCTGAGCACCTTAATGCGCTGCATCTTCTGAGAGCTGTGATGGTCTCAGATACCCCTGCACTGGCATCATAGTGGTGTGTGTTACTGCACATAATACACAAATGCTTTCCTTCTTATAGATTTCACAGTCCTGCACCTGCTCCAGGTACTTTGCTTTCATGAAAAGTAATAATCTTTCTTTTCAAACTCAGCAAGTGTTATTACAATGCATCCACCCAGCAGAGCATTCACAGCATGTGCAGTGGACAAGGAAGAGCGTCCCTGCCTGGACTAGGCTTGTCCTTCTGTTTCCTTGTCTCTGACCCCACTCCAGACTCATCTCAAGGAGGGAATGCTTTTACCTTCTTCTGCTGAAGGTATTGAGATGGGTCTCTAATGTGCCATATGTTCATCAAGCTGCTAGGAGAGACCTGTGACCCAGAACTTGCTCCATAAATTAATCCCTCACTTTAATTCATACTAAATGTGGTTTGGCAAAGGTGAGAGAATGGCTCTTTGCTCTAAGGCCAAGCAGCATGGCTAAGCTTACTGTCCCAAAACAAAGGTGCTTTTGTTCACACTGTTCACTGGGAATGACCTCTAATTCATATTATAACTTCTGTTGTGCCTGAGGGTTATTTGGGTCGTTGTTACTTTATTCAGACCAGTGCCAGGTAACATGGTGACAATTTAACACTGCCCTTGTAGCTTTGTAGCCCAACAGCACAGGCATAGCCTGAGTCTTCTCCTTTCCATATCAAGCTGAAAGGTTGTGTTTCCTCTTCTTCTCTCTGACGCAATTAATACTCAAATGCCAAGTAAAGGTGAAAAGCTTCCAATGAAGAAAGATAACACACATACATCCTGAGTTTGCAGCCCAAGAGCTTTGCAGAGAAGTAAGGACTCAAACTCTTTGGAGAAAGGGAGATAAACCCCTGCTATCCAGCATCCTTACAGAGACCCCTATCGCCAGAATTACTAAAGAAAAAACAGTCCCTCATTCCTCTGTTTTGTGCTGGTCCCAACTGACTGAAACCTTCCTACCAGATGGAACCTCTGAAATGAGAATAATGGAGGAAACCTAAGATATGTGTCATGACAGGTTCAGTGCCTAGTAGCATCTCCTAGTACTGTTCAATATACTGGTATAGAGGCCATTCACATGCTTGGGAATGCAGCTTTTACAAATTTGAGCATCCCTAAACATCAGCTACCTCCTAAGTTATACAGCAACCTGGCTGGGACTCTGATGAAACAGATTTTGGAATGGGACATCTAATTAAACCGTTAGACCCATGATCCCAAATCCTTACCCAAATCCATTTGTGAACTTTTTAGTGTGCCTCTGCCTCATTTTCCTGCCTATAGAAGGAGTCTCATATCTCTCCTCTCCCTGCTCCAGTAAGGGTGTCATAAAAATAAAGACAAGGGATTACTGGGTGCTGAGGTGTTATGTGAGTAGGTTTCTCCATTTCTGTTCTGTTTCCAAGATCTACACTATCTCCCTCCAGAAAAGTACTTCTTTCTTCACCCACTTCAAGGCATTGCAAGTGAAGACCAGCTCAGGGAGGGACTTCTGACACCATATGCAGCTGGGACAGTTTCTACATATTAATATCAGGTGAGAGAGCTGAACACAGGAACACTGGGGAGACTGAGGTTGAGGCATGGGGATATCGCTCCAAACTATTTGGGATGTGCCATGAAGAAAGGTCTTTGCACGGGAAATACAGGCCAGGATCATTAACATGCTGTATTTTGTTTACAAACTAAAAAAACATTAATTTCCTGGAAATCTCACGTAACTCCAAGTTTGCAATCCATCTGCCTTATGCCTTTTAAAGGGTACAGAAAATGAAGGATATGATTATCACTTGCACTCAAAACTGAGCATTGCAATGCAGCAGGAATATGTCTGTGGCAGGAAAAATCTCTGGTTCTGCCAAATGCCCAGGTTGCTTGGATGAAAGGGACTGGGAGAAGCTGATCCCTTCACACTTCCCTTGTGTGTTCTTGCAAGCATCACATTTGTGACTTATCACAGCGCTATATTTCATGACATCCTCTGTTCACTCAACATCTATTAAACTTCTAACACCTCTCCAGAGCCACTGATTTCCAAGAACAATTCACATTTTTGTAAGTTCATCTTGTGTTTTTTGTTCCCAATACATTTAAGTCTGGATTAGGGTGCAATAAAGGCAGCTGCTCTTTCCTCACTGTGATTGCAGTAAATCCAAGAGATACCTGGGCCATTCATCAGCAGTGCTTCTATATTTATTTCTCAGTAACTAATAAAAAATGTGGAACACTGTCAGACCTTGTTTTGATCTACATGACACTTTCATAAACATCCCGGCTTTTGACAGCAGTTCTCCTCTGTGGACTGCTTTGTGAGATCTTCCTGTACTAAATCCATTAAAAGGAGATTTCACTGGAAATGTAGTGTTATATGGTGCTAATTTAAATGCTTTACAGAAGTCCAAGGACATTGTATTTACTCAAAAAGCAACATTCATTTTTGGCACAGACTGCCCATTGACAAACATTATGTTGCTGGCTGTTCGGTAGGAGTTAGTCCCTCAGTGTCTCATAGGAGGAGATAATACCACCCATAGCATTCTGTTAAGGCCTTATATTATGTGAAATAAAACCAAGCAAGAGCTTCTGCATCTGTCTCATTATTCAAGCCTCTTTGGCCCTCCCTTTCGTTGCACAAAATCTGGAAGTTGATATTGTCCCAGACAGCACCAGCCAGTCTCTGAAGTGCCTCTCACAAGAGCATCCCCACATCATTTGCTGTGCCTCACCTCTATGCTTTGTACAATGTTTAGTCTGAAGACCAGGTTTTATTTGGCTTCAAAGCTTTGAGCAGGCAATGGCTTCCCAGAAGGTACATTGCTTCCTCCTGTCAAACGTTGCTTCTTTGAAGAGGACAGATATACAAGAAATGCATTCAAATACACACCACTAGGCTGACATGTTGGGACAGAAGCCATCTTCAAGGTCTGGTTTTGTGTAGCATCAAATGAGGCTGGTAAGCAGGCCTTCTAGTGCACCCCATTGGAGGCTCAGAGATAGCGTCTCCAAGCTGCCCTAGACAATAAGCCACAATGTCTACCTGTCATTAAAACAGAGATAGGAATATTGTGAGACAATCTCTGCAGAGAAGGACCTGGGAGTTCTGGTGGGCAGTAAACTAAACATGAGCCAGCAATGTGCCCTCATGGGCAAGAAGGCCAATGGCATCCTGAGGGGCATCAAGAAGAGTGTGGCCAGCAGGTCAAGGAGCGTTCTGCTCTGCTCTGCTGAGGCCTCATCTGAAGTCCTGTGTCCAGTTCTGGGCTCCTCAGCTCAAGAGAGACAAGGAACTGCTGGAGAGAGGCCAGTGCAGGGCCACCAGGATGCTGAGGGCACTGGAACATCTGTGTAAGGAGGAAAGGCTGCGGGACCTGGGGCTGTTCAGCCTGGAGAAGAGAAGGCTGAGGGGGAATTTCATTAACACTTAGAAGTATTTAAAAGACATATGTCAAGAGGATGGGGTGACTCTTTTTACTGTTGTCTCAAGAGACACAACAAGGGGTAATAGACAAATGCTGGAACACAACAAGTTCCACTTAAACATACTTTACTGTTAAGATGAGGGAGTCCTGGCCCAGGCTGTCCAGGGAGGATGTGGAAGCTCCTTCTCAGGAGGTTTCCAAACACACCTGGATGCATTCCTGTGCCACCTGATCTAGGAGAACCTGCTTTAGCAGAGAGATCAGACTAGATGCTTTCTAGAGGTCCCTTCCAATCCCTACCATTCTGTGATTCTGTGTGATTCATATCAAAGGCCTCTCAAAAGTCCAGGTAGATGACATCCATAGTTCTTCCTTTGTCCACTGATGAAGTCACCCCTTTACGCAAGTCCATTAGATTAATCAGGCACAATTTGCCCTTAGTAAAGCCATGCTGGAGCTCTCCAAAGGAGCTGCTGATCTGTTGTCTTTCCATTTTCTATCTGTGTGGTCCCCAGTTGTGAAGCATTTGTGACTCTCAGTCACTATTAATTTTCAAACTGGTAAAAATGAGCTCTCTAAAGCAGTAACATCCTTCTCAGTAAACTGCCTTGGCATTTTATTTGAATCAGGTTTAGTTCTCTTGCTATGTGTGCAAACCCTGTAATTTCTTCACTGTTCCTGTCACTGTTGTTAATGCTACTGTTCCCAAAAAATGTTCAAGTTCCTCTTTGCCTAAAATCACTTTTGTGTTCATTCCCTACTGTAACACACACCATACCTCCTAAGTAAACACAGTACTGTTGGTCTTTTTTTTGATGTGTCCAGATGGTAGTTATTGTTCCATTTTGCATTTTTCCTAATACCAAGGAACAGAAAATACTCCCCTTTTTATTTTTAATATATTGCTGCCTATCCTCACTTTCTGCAATAGCTTCACAGATTTTCAGTCTGTTTCTTCTGCTATTTCTCTTAATCTCCAGATTTGCTACAGAAGAACCCATTTACATCAATAGAATCACTATGACCAGAACTGTCAGAGGAGCTCAACACATTCAGGTGTTCAAGTGTGCATAACTTATATTTGACATATCTCTGCCTCATTTGAAAATCTGATTTCACAAGAGGAGTCAGAAGAAACATTGTTTTTGTATACAAAATTCTCAAACTCTCAAACACCTTCCAACATGTCTCTTACCTTGATGTCACAGAACACATCTGATTTTGTTGCTCACATTTGTCTTTACCTGTAAGTGGACAGTAAAGAAAAAGTCCCTAGTGTAAGACCAGAACTGTAAAGCTTATGACATAGGCACAGAAGCTGCTCTAACTTTGCTTCTCAGATGATGTACTTGCTCCAGAATCCCTCCCTGTGGGAGTTTTTGTTTGATTGTTAGGTTGTTATATCAATTTATGTCATTTTCAGCAATGTACACTTCCAATGATAAGAAGTCATATTAGTCCCCAGAATTATGTGATTACCTTACATAAAGAGAGTTTTAGTTTGAATGGCAAATGTTTTTATTCACTTTGTTTTTTTGCAGATGCTCCAATTTCTTCAAGAATATTTCTCCAGCTCCAAGAGATAAAAAGTTACATGAAAAATGAAAGTTGATTTTCTCCTGCAAGGAGATACTGGATAGTTACTGAAGTATGTCTCAGAATTATCTTTGAGATCCTGAGATTTGCAATATAATCACAAACAGTGGTGAGCTCACATTTCTATCTGGATAGGACAGTGTGTATGTTTTATATCCTAAGGTACCACAGTAAAATATTTCAAAAAGAAAATAAATGTAATGTATTCATAATTGCTAATGTGATTGAGAATGTACATTTAAGAAATGTAATGGCATAAACCTGAAGAAATCTAATTCTGAAAGGAAGCTGTCTAAATTTAGAGTGATGTAGTACTAATTAATCCATTTAGCATTCCTTGTTGGTTTCAGCCCCAGGAATGACTAAACAGAGGACTGCCCCTGGCTTAGGAGGGGCAAGGAAAATGAAAGAGGTTGGATCTTTATTTTTTTTTTTTTGCTATCAAGTCAAAACAGATCATCTCTGATCATTTCAGTGACAGAGGTATTTTTTCCAGGTCGATTTGCACTAGCTGGGTTTGGATGGAAATGCTTTCTAATAAAGCAAGGGCTAAACTTGTTGGTTTTCATAAAAATGAACGCCAATCTACTTCTATAAGTTTTCTTTGCATCAGGACTGCAAGACAGAGACATGAAATGATCAGTGGTATTGAAATTTATACTACTACATAGGGGTATGTGCATACGCATATGTATATGTGTACACATATATATAGTCCAGGGCAAACGTAAGCCTACTGGAGCCAAGACAAGAGAACTATTTCCATCAATGCAGTAAGCTCTGAATGAATGTCTCCTGTTACTTGCTCACAACTTTCTCATGGTCCTTACATTGAATATGGGAGAACGTCACATCAAAGCTTCAAGGATGGGATGAGATTTCCCTCAAAAAATGGCGTCATTGCTCCAGTCTCCAGGTCCAGAAGGGGGTTCACTGAGTTTTAGCTTCTCAGAGGATAGAGGCAATAAATTCTCAGGGGGAGGATGAGATCTGGCAAAGTGTCTGCAGCAAGGTAACCTCAGGGAAGCTGCAAGTCCCTGTCATACTTTTCCAAGAGAGAGAGAAGGATTAGAGGTTTTAGGGGTTCCACTCTCAGTCCTTATTCCCATGGGAAAAATAAAAATTAAACAAGAAGGGTCACTGGGACCATGAGATATAAACAGAGCACTAAAATGCATGAAAAATCCTGGTCTTTCAATCATGATAGCTTCTGCATAAACAATACAACAAGGAGATTTTCGTTGTTGAACTCAGTTTGATGTTTAACCATTTCTGTTCTTACAACTTGTTTTCAGCTTGTGTTTCCTTTCCCCTTCTCCTTATGACTACCCTTATAATTGTCTTCAAAACCTACTTGAAGTCTGAATCAAGAAGTTAATGCAATGTTGAAATCTCATACAGGTATTACACACAAACTGCTTCATTCTCCACAAAGGATGTAGCAAAAAGTCACAGTATTGACAGTTGTGGCCAGCATCACTGATCGCTGATCCCTGTGACTCTGGGAACAGGCCTAGAAGACATATCAGACTTCTTAATTATCATTGCTATTATGAAGGAAGGAGTTAAAGTATAAAATTGAAGACTAAAGCATCTTTTGAGTGCCTTGGCACAGAGAGCAGGGACTATTGAGGTTTCAGGGCCAGAATCATCACCTGAATTAAAAGCATTAGTTGCCAAAGGTCATTACACTGAGATACTGGGGACAAGGACAACTTTCTTTCTGTGTTGGTCAGACATGTAGCTGTGGCAGCCTAGTCCAGTTACACAGAAGGAAATGGTGAATAACAATTGGTCTGTTCTTGAGCTTTCACTGTGTCTGTATGGCAGATGAAATGCTCTCCTTTTTAAGGCTGGGAAAATGCTTCCCATGAAAATCATAGGATCACATTCAAAAACAGATGAGATCTGTGTTTACACATGTACACATGAAAATTACAGCACAATCTAAGTAGTCATTTGTTAGAGCTAATTCACTGGACAAGATTTCCTAAGATCTGCTGTTCTAAATTTTATTGTTCTTCCAGCAAAATGTGTAGAAGGGTAAATTAAGGGAGTCTTGGAGACACTGGAAAAAGCATGGGTAGGAAATCTGCACAGATGTGGAAGTGTTCAAAGGAGTGTTCCTGTCTTGCCTAGTGAGGATAATCAGAATTACTTTGAATACTATTTTTTTTTCTTCGTTGTGTGAAGAAAGTTCAAGAGAAAAGCATGTTAAATGGCTGGGTGTCTACTCCTGTTCTGAGTACTACATGCTATATTTGTCAGTCTACAAGACTCTGCACGTGAATGCCAGGGTAATTTCTAGCCCCTAATATCAAAAGCAAGTCATCATATACTTTGTAGGGGTATACATTCTCACTCATATTACTACACACAGTTCCTATCCACCAGGAAATATCCACTGGGAAGTCCCAGGACTGGGACCACATTGGACAGCATGACAGGGAAATTCCCTGAGGGACTGGGATACAGGGAGGCTTCCCTGAGCATGGCTCTAGTGGCCTCTGAAAACAAAAAGGCTTCTAAAATCAGAATACGGTGTATATATATGAGTATACACACACCCCGTATCACTGTTCATTTGTATAAATAAGATGGTTTATTTCATATTAAGCCCCTACATCATACCCAGCTTGGCCTTCAGGTGCCATGAAGTGATGTGACAAGGTTGGCCGAGCTCTTCCAGTTTGCAACAGCTCAGGAATTCACCTCTTTGTGAGTGGCTGAGGACATGAAGTCACATGGGAGAGGGATCAGCAGCCAATGCAGCTTGTCTTGCACAGGTTCACTGGAATTACGTAACTATTTTCTTCAAGCTAAAAGTATTTCGAGTGTTTAATTGCCAGTGCTACATAACAATCTGGAGTAATTATATAATTAGCAAGAAATTGCAGCTCCCATTAGGTACTTAGAACAAGTCAAATTTAGGTTTGATTTTTTAAAAAGGTGGGAAGTTGTGCACATGTGGGTTTTTGCATAACGACATGACCTCGAAGAAGTAAGGGAGATGATTCTTTTTTTTCCCCTTTCTGTAAATGAACATTTCAGGTTCATTTAGAAAACAGTTCCAGTAAGACTTGATTGAGAAGACTGAGAGATCTAGTGAAACTGCTGTTTAAAAAGTTCATTGGGATTCATTGTTTCCTTACCAGAAATATTGCCAGGATAGATAATATTTGACTTCAAGATCACTTTGAACGGAAAAAGAATTGGACCAGCTCCAGGGACAAAGTCTTGCAAGGGAGAAGATGGGAGAAAATACCAGATATAACACCCAGCTCATAATTCTTCCACTCTAATGGGAGCTGCCCTCTGACACAACTGTGTTATCTGGTACTTTATAACCAGGGTTGGAAAAAAGGGCTATCGCATCCGTGCCATATTGCTGATCCTGTTGTTCAAGTGATCAACATCGCATTCATTAAAGCTATTGGAGTCTTGCCATATATATCAGCCAAATTTCCTCCCTGAGTGAGCTCCCGACTCTCCCAACGATAAACAATTTTATCGGTGAAACAATGTGAGCCGTTTGTATGTGCAGCAGGAGGGAAAAAATGCCTGTGCATTTTCCACCCAGATGTGCAAAATGAAGATTCTGCCTAACTAACCTGTTTTAAAGTCTTGAGCAGGGCTCAGGAGATATAATTGATTCGGATTTTTTAAAAGCCGGTGCCAATTTCATCAGAAAGACGTCTTGTGCAGCTAAAACCCACTGGGAGCCAGCATGAAATAATGGAATGGTTAAGTAACTTATTACAGACAGCAAGGAGAATTTGTAGCAGAAACTGTAGGCATGTCATTCTGGTGCCAGATCAGAGAAATCAGTTTTAAAATTCATTTCATTTGGTGGTGATGCAAAAAAAAAACCAAAAGTGCCAGACAAAGGGAGATGGGGCAAATGTAATACTCCTGTTGTAACACTAAGCCTCTGAATTTGGAGAGAGTGGTAAAACAATGGGAGAGAGGAAAAAATGGCTCAAAGAGCTGCATATGAAGATTGAAATTATACTGCAAACTTTGGAAGCTCCATTGTCACGTGGAAAAAGTAATTAAATAGCCAGGCAGACAGATAGCTGTGTCTCAGCTAAATGCAGGGCTGAGCAAACCTCATTGATTTCCATGAGAGGAGGCAGCAATCGGGGACAAAGCCTGCACCATGGCCACAAAAATGTGGAGCACCTTGGGACAGTGATGAGGAGCAAAGCAGCATCCCATGCCTTTCAGATGGCTTCAACCCTTCAACCCACCAACAACTTCCTTCATGCTTCAGCCTTCAGTGGGGATGTGTCTGACTGGAGCTGGGGGTACCCGGAGTGGGGGATGCTGCCATTCCATGCGCCCACTGCTGCAAACAAATTTTACAGCTGCCTCCAAAGCAGACAAGAAACAAAGGGGGGTGGGGGGGTCGAAGCAATAAATTATCAACAAGGGAAAGGAATTTGGTGGTGGAGATGGTAAAGTAGGGAATGGGTTTTGGAGATAACTGGTGTCACGCTGCAGCAGATGTAAATCCCTCCAGTCGGGGTCTGGCCGTTTACACCGCGAGGATCCAGCCCTTTGTTCCCCACAGACTCTAGGATTAGTGGAAATGAAAAGGATAAAGAACAGACCTCATGAAGCTGCGATTCACCCGAACATTAATGTATGCGCATAAAAGGAATGGCCACCCGGGCCAGGCTGCAGAGAGAAAAGATGCTAAGGTCATTCAGGAGCAGATGTCACCTTAGTAGAAAACAAAGCAGTAAAATGAACAAGCCTCAATGGACCAAATGCCTTTTCAGGCAGGCTCCAGAAATTCATGTTCCAGTAACAGAAATAAATGTACAGGGAAAAATGTGTGTGTTTGTTTCTTTCTTTTGCAGCAATACAATCACGTCCCCACGTCTGTGCAGGAGCTACTTGAAATAAAGCTAGAACAACGCTTATCTCTTATCAGCACTCGGGATTTGCAATAATGAAAAGATTTGCATAACAAATGCTTCTTCTCCTTGTTCTGGTTGGGATGGAAGTATTAATTTCCCCTACATTTCTACTGCATTTTTTAAAATATATATCCACCTTGGAGCCAAAATTACAAACTCCTTTTCTTTTTAACTACTGCCTAAGCCTTCCTGCATGCCGACTCTCTCCTGCTGCACTTTGAGGATTGAAATAAATACATTTTTGCCTTCATTTATATCCTTACAGGGCTCCTTATGGATTTTATGTACTTTCAGAGAAAATAAAGACAAAAGGCCTCATTCATCCCTTGTGTGGCTTGATTTTACACCCATGTCACTCTGCGGGGTTCTCCAGCCCTGTTTAGAGCAAGGGAAAAGAGAAGAATCTACCCCGCATAGTCAATTAATTATGAAATCAATCAGGAGGTAAATATATGCATTAGCATCGGCGAGGGCTAGAGGGGATGTCTTCTGCTGTATCACAGCATTTTAATGCACATCAGGCTGCTCTACCCTTTGATCATTTATACCCCCTCCTGCGCACTCGTGTTAGATCTCCTGAGCTTTGTGCCTTGGCCGAGCAGTGAGGGGAAGGGCTTGGTGCTGCTCTGAGGGCTGGGAGGGAGGGATGGAGCTTCAGAGGTTCTCTCGGCTGGTGCTCAGCTTCTCCTTGCACCAATGCAGGAAGAAATAGTCTCAGCATGTTCCCAGAACATATTTAACTCATCTCTGCAACCCTCCAGGGACTCTTAGATACCTTCCCCAAGCCAGGCACCAACACAAAAACATGAGAAAGCAATTGTCTCCAGCTAGGACCCGTATGAAATGTGACATGAGCCATGTTAGATCTGTGAAGTTCCCCAACCAAGCCAAAATTGCTCTTGTTGAAGAGGTCACAGTCATACTGATGCCTTCTTGGAAAAGGTCTTCTTTCACTCTTAGAGTGTGACAGCTTTCCTAATATGTAGCTTAAATCTTCCTCCTCCAAATAAAGCCTATTTCTTCCAGTCCTCTTCCTGGAGCGCAACCTACATTTGCTCCTGAGCAGTGTTTCACAAGGATGTGCTCTTCTGGCTTCTCTTCATCATATTTTCATGAGGAAAATTATGTTTATCATGAGGAAAATCTTTACCGTGCAATTGACTGGCACAAAGTGCTCAGAGAGGCTGTGGAGTCTCTCTGGACGTTTCCAAACCCATGTGGATGCATTCCCATGCTCCTTGATTGAGGGGAACCTGCTTGAGCAGGGTGTGGGACTGGATGAGCAATAGAGACCCCTTCCAAACCCTACCATTCTGTGAGGATTCTGTGATCCTGTGATTTTCTCTTTAACAGAAAAACAAAAACAATAGCAACTCCATCTTTCTTGTCTTTACTCCTGCAGCATCATCAGAGCAATCATCAGTCCAAGCTCCTGTCCTGGATCATATTTGCATTAGTCCTGCCTGTCTGGGGGACTTCAGTGGAGGGTTTGGGTTTCACTCCATGCACTGCTGTCCTTGGCGTATCCATGCCTCTGCATGGAGGCATCACAGAAGCATGTTGCCCAACTAAGACATGAGGATGCACATCTCTTCTTTCAGGACTCTGCCACAAATCTCCCTGCCTTGACTTGCATGGAAGCAGAGCTCTTTCACTCTTTCTCCATTCTTTATTCTTTCATTCTTTTCTTCTCCACTAAAACCTTGTTCATGGGGGGCTGTAGAATTGCAGAGCATTACTGACAGTGTGTCTTTCTGCATATAAACTAAACCCCAAGCTGTTTTTCTCCTCTACTTTGAAAAGACAAAGTGCAGAGAAAGAGATTAGACCAGGTCCTTTCAGTTGCATAACAAACAGTGCATGCATCAGGTGGGACTATATAGCCCACAAAGTAGCAAACTTTTTGGAAGGCAGAGAAGAGGAAAGGATTGGTGATCTAGATGTTACTCTTGTGTTTCTTAAGATTCTTAGCAAAATAATTTTAAGTAGGAAAATGAAAGTCTGAAAACCACTGTAAGAAAATGAGAAAGTTCCTTTGCAAAATTAAGTCTGTTTTTCTTCTCACCTTCCGCTTGTGCCCAGCTGCAGGGTCAATGGTCAATGAAAGCTGTTCTAATAGCTATCTAATTAGTATCACTTTCAATTCACTGTAAGCTGTTCCTGGGAAAAACAATGCCAAATCTGAGCAAAGTTGAGGTCATGGTCCAACTCATAAAAGCTGAATTACACCTGTAACAGCACAAAATCCTATTTTTCCTAAGAAATAAGAACAACTGTGCATTTGTTGGCCAAGTGCCTGGCTTTATAACTGAGGGTACCCAAGCTGCTTACAGGAATTTTTAGCAATTTTTCACTCCAAGTCACTTAGGAAGAGCCTGGGTGAATTGTCTCTGGAAGACTCATTAGAATTTGCAGCATGAACATTGTTTCCCAAAGTAATCAGACTCTATTCTGACATATCCACAAAACCCAAGATAAAGTCCCATTTTGTGTCAGCCAGAAGTCAGTGTATTACCCATGTAGACATTAATATGGTAAAGCAACTATTTCTGCCAAAGAGAGGAAATTAAAAAATATTACTATTCTTTCCAGTTCATTGTGCTGGAACAGTCCATATTAATGATATCCATAGGTCAAAAAAGGAAGAGGGGAGTGCCTCCTCGTTCATGGACATTATGTAGAAAATTTAACAGGATGTTTATTTATTTCTTTTTCTTTATTTAGGACATTCACTTATGCCATCTCTTGTTTCAGGGCACTGGGCTTTTTAATTAGGACATAGGCTTTGGAACAAGTGCATTTAAGAGGAATTTCTGAAGAAATAAAACCTAAGGACATTAAACTAAAATCACAAGGAATTTAAAATGCATATTATTTTCCTAATTTCCCGCCCCTCGGGAGTCACTTTGCGATTGTTGGGTCATCAACAACACTGTTTTTAACTTAAAATACAAGAAACTTTATTATTTCCCTAATAGGACCATAGAGGGGAATGAATCTCTGCAACATGAAGAATACTCAGCTCTCAAAATTCCACACTTACGTAAAATCCAATTGCGTTCAGTATCCAGCCACTGATCCGCCATGACAATGTCCACGCCTAACCTCCACATTCCTACTAGTGAAAAAAAGACAGATATTCCATTTTCATCCTGGCTGTTTGGCCATGGCGTCGGTTTTCTTCAATTTTTCGTCTTGACAACGAAGTGCTGAACAAAAAGCAGGAATGAAAAGAATCACAAAAAGTCAGTGCAGTAGAATTCAGCTTTTGCTTCTCACTCACAGGGGCAGAGTTACAATAACGGGTGAATTGATCTGGTTTTCCTGCCCAGGGATGGGTGACAAGTGCAGAGAAGAAATGGATACTCTAAAGACCTTTATCCTGGTGTGTATTAGAAGGGCTGTGGTTAGCCGGTCGAGAGAGGTTCTCCTTCCTCTCTACTCTACCCTCATGAGACCACAGATGGAATATTGTGTCCAGTTCTGGGCCTCTCAGTTCAAGAAGGACAGAGAGCTGCTGGAGAGAGTTCAGCACAGGGCCACAAAGATGATGGAGTGGAGCATCTCCCCTCTGATGAAAGGCTGAGAGAGCTGGGGCTCTTCAGCTTGGAGGAGACTGAGGGCTGACCTCATTAATGTTTACAAATATGTAGAGGGCAAGAGTCAGGAGGATGGAGCCAGACTTTTCTCAGTGATGTCCAATGATAGGACAAGGGGCAATAGATACAAGCTGGAATAGAAGAGGTTCCAAAGAAATACAAGGAAGAATTTCTTCACTGTGAGGGTGAGGGAGCACTGGAACAGGCTGCCCAGATGAGTTGTTGAGTCTCCTCTGTAGGCAATTAAAACCCACCTGGATGAGTTCCTGTGTGACCTACTCTAGGTGGTCCTGCTCTGGCAGGGGAGTTGGACTGGATTCAAGATCCCTTCCAAACCTTGAGATTCTGTGATTCTGTTATTCAGAGCCTCTCTGCCCTGAGCAGGTAACAAGTACATGTGTAGCTCAGGACAGGAGCAAAATTGAGGTGTAGATCTAGGTGCTTGTATGAGATGGATTAGATTCTACTTCTAACTCATACACAGGGATCCAGGTTTTATTACTGGGATTAGAACTCATTGGTTTCAGCAGACAAAGCAGAAGCCTCCATTCAATGAGTTTGGTCCCGCTCTCAGGTTATACTTACAGGGACTTACTGGGCTGGTGCTTGACAGAGGAATGCAGAAAGGCTTCAGACTGTGGGCAAAGGATCTAAAAAGTGAACTGGGTTGTAGTTGTGCACTCTCTGTCCTTGAATGTTTTCAAGACTCAGTTGGATGAGCAACCTGGTGTAAAGCCAGGGCTAACACTCCTTTGAAGAGGAGGTTGGACCAGAGACCTCCAGAAGGCCTCTTCCAGTCCAAATTCTCCTACAGTCCACTAAGACAACACTTCCTTGTTAATTTCCTTTTTCTTAGCTTGAATGTCTCAAACGCTGTTTCCACATTTAACCAAGGGCCTCTGTTACTAGTTGACAGCCTAAGACATCCCACTTCAATCCCTATTTCAACCAAGTTTCCTACAAGTCTCTCCATGTCTCCAATCTCCATGTCCAGAATGGAGGCATTGTTCTGTCTGCAAAAGGCAGCTGTGAGAGGAAATTCATTAGAGATCAATGAGTGCTAAATTCAGCTGTAATAAGGGCTATAAACCAGACAAAATACAGGGTGGGAAAAATCTAACAAGATTTTGATATTTGATCTAGTTGCCTGGATACCCTCTCCTGGCATAGAAAACACATACGCCACTGCCACTGTCACATGGTGTGAGCTCAGAAGTTGATTCACTTCAAGTCAGGAGGAATAAACAGAAAATAAAGTGTCTTCCATTATTATTTCAGGGCCAGAACATTAACAGTTATAAATTGCTGGAGACCTTTATCTTTCACACCTAAGAGTACTTTGGCTGATGTAGAGGAACAAAATTGTCGTTTTGCCACAAGTCTTGGTTTTGGAGCAGTCTATGGTTGCGTTGTATCAGGAGTATGATTTTGGAAACTGGAGTGTGTTAGACAGTCGAGATCTGCAGCCTACTTCCATATGGTCACATTAATTTCATGGCTTCGCCAGCAACTATGTGGAGAGGAAGACGATGTGCTTCCCAACCATCCTTGTGGGGGAGAAGTAGTGCTCTTGCCAAACAGTCTGCACAGGACAATAAATCCAAGTACTGTCCCCTTCATGAGCAGCATAGGAGCTTCAGATGGGGCTGCTGAATCCTCTTGTTGTTTCTCCAAACCACAGTGACAGGGCAACCTCTTGTCAACCTTCTAAGAGCCCAGTGAGTTTCCTCATCCTGGGCCAGAGCAGAGTGGAACACAAAAAAGAAAGGGAAATAATTTCCCTTTGCCTTGGAAAGAGATGATAAGTAACTGTGATTCTTACTAAGCTTAATAAGCTCTCAAAACAGAACTCCAGAGAATACAGGGAGATCCTTTCGAGGATATTATTGTAGTACAACAGCAAGAAAAATAAATGTATGTCAAACTTTAGGATCTACAGTTCTCTTACAGCAAGAAATGGGACAATACATGTTCTGGAGTACCCCTGTCATGGAGGCTCAGTGCCAGCTGTAAGTCAGTGCATATCTACTTCATCCAAGGAGGCAAACCAACACGCCATATCCCATAAAGCTCTCAGGTTTGGATACATCTCCAGCTGGGATTAGTTTAAAGTTAGGAAAGCCTTGCAGAAAAACGAGTTGTTGGCAAAGTGCTTCTCCTCTGGCAGTCTGATGCTATGGGCACTTATCTGTGAAGAAATTACTTTTTCACCATCTCTTTTTTTCTCACATTTTGTTCGGTTAGGATTTCTCAGTGCAAATTTTGATTCTGATTAACTTGGCTGCAAATTGGAAGCTTTGACTCAAGGGTTTAAAGTTCTGGATCCACAGTCAACAGAAATGTCCTGAACCAGTCCCAGGAACCAGTAACAGAAATTTGTAACAAAATTGGTTTGTTTATTACAAAGGTCCTTTCAGAAGACTTTGTGAAGGCGTCACTATTGCATATGGCTTGGCTCAAATTTGAAGATCTCACAAAGATATGCCAATTAATCTCAGCAGAGCAACTGGTAGGCATGAGTGCCCATAAATATGACGCTGTAGGGAAGATGTAAAACTCCAAAGACCAATCAATTTAATAAGCTTTAAGGGCTATACCTAAAGTGCCAGCTGCCAATCTGTGGGCTCTATAGCCAGCATTAGATGCTAACAGACTTGTGCTTGACTGCTCAGCATTACAATTGCAAATGGCCTATTCTGCTGTTTCACAACATTAGCCTAGCAACAAATGAGCAGGAAAAAACATTTACTCTGTAGCACATTTGAAAAGGCATTTCATATGCTTTTCACAAACTGCCCAGTGCAAAAACCTACATGGAAGAGCTACCTTCTGCATAGGAGGTCCTCCGAAACCCCATGGCATTGACACTTGCCAGAAAAGAGCACAAGTTGGAGTGAATCCTTCTATTTGCTCCCTGGAGTCCTGTTTTCACTGGGAGACAGGTTTTGTAGATGTGAAAGAAGGAAAGGAAAGGAAAGGAAAGGAAAGGAAAGGAAAGGAAAGGAAAGGAAAGGAAAGGAAAGGAAAGGAAAGGAAAGGAAAGGAAAGGAAAGGAAAGGAAAGGAAAGGAAAGGAAAGGAAAGGAAAGGAAAGGAAAGGAAAGGAAAAAAGGAAAGGAAAGGAAAGAAGTTTAAGTTAAATCTCATTTAAGCAGAAAGAGCAAACAGCAACCCCTCTTCCAGTGAGTTTACTATGTAGACCAGAGGGAAATACTAATCTTTAAGAGTCTGGGTTATTGCTAACAGTGATAGCAACTAATTTTCTGGGAGATTGCATGATAATAAAGTGTTAGGAGCCCAAATCAGTCCTGGCACTTGGTCATGCTGGAAAATGTGCTGATGTTATTAAAAGGCCAATTGCCATCAGTTTGTGTTCCAGCTGACAGCATGGTACAGCAGGAGCAAGCAATCATTGGGAGAAAGTGGAGAGCAACTGTAAGATTTTAATAGCAGAGCAAACATATTCTTGCACTGCTAGTGCTAGTTACAGTCCCCACCTGATTAATCCTGCAGCTGTAAGATCAACTCTGATTAAGGGGTTTACAAAAACTTTGCTGACTAGCAAAGAATCTCATCCTCACCTACTGATAGACACCTTGCATCTTTCTCTGAAAGATATAGCAGGCAGCGTTGCAGGGGTCAGCTTCAATCTGATAAGAAAACACAGATATTCCTAAATTAAAATCTAACATTAAATAGAATATTTCCTCTTGACCTCCACCCAGCAGATATATTGACGACAATAAAGTAAATGAAATACACTCCATCTCTTAACACGTTTATCTCCCCAAAGCCCTGTACAAGTGATGGGAGGAGACAAGTAGCTCAACAAGGATAATAAGCCAGTCCAGCTACTGTGGCAGTAAAGTTAGGGCTTTTCTCTGTGCCAGACCTTGTGGGAGAGTCAGCAGAGGCCTAGATACATTAGGACCAATAGACACAGACAGAGTGCATCCTATCCACTGTTGAGGTCTTCTGAGGCGTTGTGGTCCGGAGTTGAAACTCACAGATGGACAGTGTAAATGCCTCCACCACCACCAGTGTGAATGCCACTTCTCTGCCATTTCCAAACACATCATCCAGAGCCTCATGTGAATTTGTGGCAGAGCAGGATGCTGACACTGCTGTGCATTCCCAGTAGCTCACAGGGGTCTATGCGATGATATCGTCCCATCTGCACAAGCAGCAAGACAGTAGTGCAGTGTTTGCAGGACTGAGACTGATGACAAAACATCTGTGTCTCTGCCAGAGACCTGTTTATTAATGAAAGCTAAACCCATGTACTCATGAAGAACACTCACAGAGGAGGCATGACCCCACATTTTTCTTCTCAACTGCCTGGATTTCAAACCTTTCCATCAGCAATGGGATATATAAACTAAACCTTCATGAAATACCTGATTTGGTCTTCTTGGAGGGAAAACCAAAGATTCTTCTTATTTATTTCAATGGGAACTATTTCAATCTCCAGTGAAGAAGGGATCCTTCAAAAAGATCCTTCCCCATAGTCAATCGTTAGCTATTATTTGTACTAGGATAGTCAAAGCAGTACCATTACTAAAGTAGCACCAAAGATATTTTCCAGTTTAAAGATCCCTTTTGGACAGAATATACTTTCTAACTTCCTCAGCCTCTGCAGGCACATATGGAGATCCCTGTGTTGACCAGAGCCACACCCTTTCAGGACATCTGACCTTCTGAGAAGGAAGAGATAGCTCAGACATCTCATTGGAATGCACTGAGTGGACATTCCTCCTTCTGTAGACAATCTCACAAGTCCTAGTTGCACAACATTGGGATCTCCAGCCTCTGGTCGACACCAGACATTGTAGACGGCTTTTCACTTCTGTGCTTGAATCGTCCTGGGTAGGTCTGCGCTGCTGACGGCCACATATCAGTCTTGGCTTTTAACCATTTGTGATCATTTATAGTGTCAGGACATACGTTTTGGTTCACAGAATTAACTTTAATGCTCTGTCCAAGCTCAAACTTGAAAAAGTATGGTCTTAGAATTTCTCAATGAGATATGAACCAAGTTTGATGCCCTAAGGAAAAGGCTCTTTGTGGGATCCTATTTCATGTCTTTTCATGGATACTTCCCCACCATGAATGACCACAGGCTATGTTTCAAGGGCAAAAGCTATGTGGAGAAGCTAGGGAAAGAGCTACGTTTTAGCCTTATGTAGGTAGTAATGTGTCCATGATGGATCACACATCACTTTCTGAGTACTCAATGCCTCAATAAATGCAGGATTAGCTTGAGGTCCAGAAGCTACAAGAGCATAGGTGAGAGGACAATCTGATAACCAAGTATGATATCTCCACAGGAACATCAGCAGGGTAACTCCAGTTATCTGCCCCAGGGATGGATGGTCCTGTAGAAGCAAAGAGCAGCGTCCTGGGAGTGCTCTGCACAGTGTTAGAGATGCAGTCCTAATCTCCCTAATTAAATTCACATGGTACTTCAATGAACTTTATTTGATTAATATTTGTGAAGGGCTTCAAATAAAGGCACAACAAGGGTATGAAACATGCATGGTTATTCTCCCAGTTACCTGTCAGTTGTATCTTGAGCTTTAAATTTGTTGCTATGCCACAAAATCCACAGGCATCTCACTGAACAGTACATGCCAAGTAAATGTAACAAAGCTGAGAAGCCCTTGATTTTTTTGAACTTGATTCCATTAAATGGGGGAAACGTGTGCTAGCCATATTTCTCCCTTTGCTCATGACCAAGTTTCCAGGCTGGGAGTTAAAGCCCTTCAGAGCCCACTTAGTCCCATCTCAGCTTGTTTGCAAGCATTATTGAGCCCCATGGTTTCTGATTTGGGGTCTGACTCCATGCATAGACAATGGTGCCACACAAGGCGGTGTGCTACTCTGCCAGAACAGCACTTTGCACCCACTTTGGAATCACTTCGAGTAGATAAAAATGAGGACACCAGGTGAGAGATAAGCCAGATCAGTAATACGTGGAGACACTTCTCTTTTGTTGTCTGATATTTCCAGTCTTCTCACAAACAGGTGGCTCTTGTTCCCTTCACAAGGAAGATATACCCTACAAGAGGCTGTTATACAGTGTGATGAATAACTTGTCATTGTCAAATTTTCCCCCTTAATTGACTGACAGAGAAAAATAAAACATCAGCAACAATAACAGCTCCATGCTGTCTTTCACTTGAACTTTCCCAAGCACTTTGCGATCCTGAATGAAGTAAGCTTCACAGCCTCTTTTGAAGCAGATGGGGAGCATAAAGAGTAGATGGAAGGGGAAATAATTTCCTGAGGTTACCTAACAAATCAAGACATGATTTCATCTCTCTCGATTCACTGGCCCCAGGATGAGACCCAGCATGGGAATACAGGTTGTGTTAGGGCTACCAAGATGATGAGGGCACTAGAGCATCTCTGATGAGGAAAGACTGCGAGACCCATGGCTGTTTAGCCTGGTGAAGGCTGAGGAGGGACATTATCACTGCTGATAAATATCCACAGGGCAGGTGTCCAGAGGACAGTGCTACCAGTCTTTGTTCTGTGGAGGCCAGTGCCAGGGCAAGGGGTAACAGGCACAAGCTGGAACACAGGAAGTGCCACTGGCACAGGATGAGAAACTTGTTTGGTGTTGAGGTGAGGGAGCCCTGGCCCAGGCTGCACAGGGAGGGTGTGGAGGCTCGTTCTCGGGAGGTTTCTAAACTCAACTGGACACATTCCTGTGCCCCCTGATCGAGGGGAACCTGCTTTAGCAAGGGCTTGGGCTGGATGAGCTTTGCAGGGCTCTTCCAGCCTCCACCATTCTGGGATTCTGTTGTTCTGTGATTCTGTGGTTCTGTGATTTTGTTATTCTGTTTGCTCAACACTGAGCTGGACTTAGAAAGGTCACCCTGATGCTGAAGAACACCTTAATGACGAAGGTTTATTCCCTGATTTTTTTCGTTAATGCTCTGACCTTACTGCAAATCAGCACTCTGCCTCTTATTCATAATCTCCTGGTCTGTGGAGAGGAGACATCAATCTACATCCATCCATCCATCCATTCATCCATCCATCCATCTATCTTCCCTGCATCTTAAAAGCAAGGTCCTTCTCAAGAAGCAGCATTTGCTTGCAGAATGGCCTAAAAAGACGTATTTTTCCCCAGAAGCTACTGCAGCATGCAGAGTCTGAAGACTGTGTCTCCAGGATGTCACGTGGCTTTGAAATACCTGGCTGGGCACTTCCATCCTCTGGGACATCGCCCTGCTGGGGTGAAGGCATTGGGTTCACTTGGAGCACTGGGGTGGCTGCCATCCCCAGCATTGAACAGGGCACCCACAGCCTGCTGCTCACAGCATGCCAAGGCTCAACATGCCAAAAGTGGAGGATGAGCTGCTGCCGCCCTCTGGGAGAGCCGTCAAAACATCTGTGATATTTGGGACTGTTCCAAGATGAGGGAATCAGAAGTGGATCCTGGAAATCTGCCTATTATCCTAATGAGGATGTTTTCGCATCATGGCAGACCCATTCGCTCACAAGACAGGAAGGCTGTCGCGAGGGAAAGGTTGGTCCAAATGACCTTCTGCTTTCCCAAAGAGTGGCCCAGCACAAAGGCATTTCTGTCCTCCCTGGAAGGGATCGGTTACCAATTCGTGTTGTGCTATTGCCTGTGTAACTTCAGTTCCCTCCAGGATTTTCCCATTAAGAAAGAAAAAAAAAAAAAAAGAAAAAGAAAAAGAAAAAGCTTTACACGGGCTTTTAAGCAAACAAAATGTGGAACATGTGTGCACACAAGATTTCACACCCACGCACAATTTCCCTTCTAACGTCGCAAATGGCTCGTGCACCATGAGGACCTGGTGTAGTGCAACAGATCAGCATTGCAGGCAGCGGGAGAGAGGTGGGAAAATCAAGGGGAAAACAGAGAAAAAGATGAGCAAATTTCAGTAACTATCTATCTCATAAGTTTTTAGCAAAAAGCAAAAAAAAAAAAACTCCAAACCAGATAACAGCCCTGATTTATCTGATGTTTGATCAAGTCAAAAACCCACTGGCATTCCCTTCCTGCGCACTGCCATGAGAGTACTATAAAGCAAATAAGAATTTGAAATAATGATAACATATCTAGGGTGGTAAGTGATTTTATTTAGCATTTATTACCATCAGTCATTCTGGGTTTGCTAACCCTTTTTGCACTCCCAAGTGGGTAGGGAGGACTTGGGGTTGCAATCACAGCCTGGCTTGTAGGGCAACAGCCTGAGAAAGCTTCTGCATCTTGTTTAAAAGCTACCAAAGACTTTATGAATGACAGTAGAGGAAATAAAACTTACTATTGCTAGCATTTCGGAGGACCAAAAATAATATATATAGAAATGAAAGCCACATTTGCCATTTCCAAACTTTTCTAAATCCTAAAAATATTCCAGTGGCATCCTTTTGCATCTTCACTGTTGGAGCCGGCCACACAACAGAAACTTTTCTTTTTAGCCACAGCAGAAATAATTCATTGACCTTCAGGATGCACATCCCAAACTCATAACTGCTGCACGAGAAGAAAAATCACACACACACACACAACTCACATATGCCTGTCCTTTGTTCACTCCTCCTGCAGCTAAAAATCCGACAGACTGACCAACAGTGGTGGCAATTTATTCTGGTGGCCTCTTTTGTCAGTGAGGGGTTTCCATCAAATTGTAGGTAGAATTTGAAGAAAAGTGTCGTAATGGTTGAACTTGATGATATTAAGGTCTTTCCCAATTGAAACAATTCTATGATTCTATGATTCGTTTGCAGACAACTATGTAAAAGTATTGGCCAGGATTCAGAAATCATGAGAGCAAGTCAAGAGCGTGCAGTGTTAATCCCGATCTAAGCATCTACATGGTGTGACACTGAAGCAGGATGTGTCATCTATAGGCTAATCCATTACAATAGCCACGTGGACACCATCCACTGCCTTAGCAGGGGACCATTTACACACACACCCAGCACTGAATTTCATGGCACCGGCTTGGGTTGCTGTCAAAAGGTTGTGGCATCACTCCATATCTTCTCAAAACCGATTTCTACTACGTTCCTTGGGTGTTCAAGTGCCTCCTCCCCACTGCACTGGAAACACAAATGTGAAACACGTGCTCTGCTTCATTAAAAATTATGCTAATAGGAAGCATCATTTAAATTGCTAATAGGGTCGGCTGTTTCTAGTAAGACATGACAAACTGTCTGGAAGGAATTTTTGCATTTTTAAAGATCCCCTTTATTCCCAAAGGGAAGCAAGTTGTTCCAGCGGGGAAAATATATATGTGTATTTATATATACACACACACGTGCGCACGCACAAACACACATATACAAATGCTTCTTTTTTTCTCCCTAAAATGCAAGTGCTACTAAACAGCTTTGCCTTTCTTTTCTTTTTGTTTTGTTTTTTAATGAGTGTACCAGGTTGAATCCCTTTTTTGCCATGGTGCCTTTGAGCTTGAGAAAGGGGAGGTTTGGTGATGCTGGAGTCAGGAGCCTGGGCAGGAGCTGCTTCATCACCCCGACCACCTCTCTACACTCTGCACGCACTAACTACTGACGGCAGATTAGCAGCTGCTCTTTGCAAGGAATGCTGATTAGCAGCAGGCAAGGGATAGAAAAGCCATGGGGATGGATAAAAGATGAAACCAGAAGAGGAACCGGGAGATTTGGTCTTCTGCTCCCTCCTGGGACCGGATCACCGTTATCGAGTTATTTTTGAAACAAATTGGAGCAAAACCTGCAGCAAAGAGGAAACCTCGCTGTATCTGCTGTGTCAAACAGGCAGAATGCTTGGTTGTCCTGTGGTTGGGCCTGGTTTTCAGGTGCGTACATCTCATCAAGAGAGATGTTTTCTCCGCTCAACAGTCATTAGAGGGAAAACATGACCTTTGGAAGTGCTTGGGAAACCCATCCCAAAGTAGTGGTACCTCTAGGTAGTGCCAGTGAGAGGGAGGACAGATGGCAACATGGCCACTGGGGACACCCCCCCATGACACTATCAATCTGCCAGAGGGAAAGGGCTTCCAATAGGGAGCAAAAGAGGGCAGAGAGGCATTCAGGGGTGAAGCCAGGAGATAACATCAACTGAGGACTGCTGGCAGCAGCAGGCAGCTGCCAGGGGAGAGCAGCTGAATTTCTCCAAGCGATCTGGGCATCTTCCACAAACTTCACATCAACCCTCCAGCCAAGAGCATCTCCACATGGTGTTATAGTGCTGAAATCAGTGACCACAGCAAATATGTTGTTTGCACCCACAGAAGATTTTTTTTTCTCAAAACCTGATTCAGCATTTCCCCCAAGCCTGTGTGAGTCTCCCCAGCAGCAGCTCACAGTCACTGCTTAAATGATGCTGTTGGTTGTCACTTCAGTGGTTACTAATAAATTGAAGTGTTGATAAGAATATCCATTAATTCATTTTTAATTTTAGATGGCTTTTTCTTAAAGGCATTTGCACTGAATGTATCTGTTTCTGCAGTGGTTCTTTTTAATCCTTTGGTTTTATCTATTTTGACCCACGGAGACAGATATATGTGCCTGTGTATATATATATATATAAAATAAAAGCAAAAGCAGCCTAAATATGTGATATGTGGGGGTTTCCTATGCTTCAAACTCTTCATGCAGGCTTGAAAAAAATGCACCTTAGACCATATAACTTAACTATATGGCTGCTTGGCCTTTTGTTGCATATTTTAACAAATATAAGTGCAGACAGATGTGTATTCACTACTGCTCTGAGTTGATCTGAACTGGGCAGAGAGCCCAGCTATGGATGAGCCAGCATAGACAGAGGAGGTGACCATGTTCCTCTTTGATGAGGTCTGCCATGTCCCTGGAGGTGATCTTATCTCAGGAGTACAGGCAAAGTGAAGATCATCCACACAGACACTAAATCGCTCTGTTTCTGCTCCAGACTCATTTCTAACATCAGCTCCTATTCATCCTCTCAAACACTCTCCTCTTTCCCCCTCCCAGTCTTGGCTGAATATACGCTATTAGCAATATGACAAACACAGGAATGAGGTTGCCTGGTATTTTATATTACCTAAGCCACTACTTGGGCTTTCCGTCTTGGTATTTTCACCATTTCTCTTGATTTCCTCATGTAGCATCATCATTCAACACTCCAAGGTCCACAGAAGAGTCACAAAACCAGATATGTGCATAAAAAAAAAAAAAAAAAAGAAGCAAAATCCAAACCCTAACCCAAGAAAGCCCAGCAGTCAATAAACTTGTGTTACACTCGGTAATGCAGGACATACTGGTTTATCCTGGCTCTGATGGAATATGGTTACATCTAGTGTACAGTGAGAAGAAAACCTGCCCGACAACAAGGCAGTCACTGAATTAAATTTCAAGATTTCAATTACAACTTTCTCACAGCACAGCTTTAGAAAATACAGTCAAAGCCCGTGATAAAATGAATGTCCAATAACATTGGAAGATGGCTACTCTAATAACAGGCTGGGATGCCAACACATGTAATGGTAATATTAAGGCAGCATTTTTCCTGGTTAAAATGAACAGTGTTGGGGTCTGTTCCCTGGTCCCAGCATCGTTGGGGTGATGTGGTCATCTCAAAACCACCAGATCCCGCTGTTCCTCCAGGCAAGGTGGTGGTACCCAGAAAAGCCATTAAAAACACAAATGGCGGGGTTTGGAAGGAACCTCTACAGATTATCCAGTGCAACTTTGCTCAAGCAGGTTCCTCTTGTTCATGGGGCGCAGGAACAAGTCCAGGCAGGTCTGGAAACCTTGAGAGGGAGAGACTCCACAAGAACAATCTCTAGTCCATACTAATCTGTATTTGGGGACTATTTAATAGAATCATCAAATTATAGAATGGTTTGAGTTGGAAAGGACCTTTAAAGGCCATCTAGTCCAAACTGTCCGTAATGAGCAGGGACATGTTCCACTAGAACAGGTTGCTCAGAGGCCCATAGCTCAACACTGCTTTTCCCAGGTCAAAAACGTGCCAGGGTCATGCTGCCAATGACCATTGAGCTCCAACATCCATTAAACTCACTATTTCTGTCAGAGTCTAGTGTGAGATAAATGCTTATCATCCAGAATGTGGCATTCAGGGCTTACATCCAACTTGTAAGTAACTGCCTGAGGCAAAAGACAATGGAGTGGAGATCTTATACTCACACGAGACTGTAGGCAATGGAAGAGCAGAGTCAAATGACACTGAACTCAAATGGGTGGCTTTGTGGAGAAACATGAGCACTAACATTTAGGTTGATCAGGCCTTTCTACTTAAAAGTGCACCAGGGATCATTTGACTGTTACAGAAGGCACTGAGAAAACCCTTGATATATGTTGAGAGGTTTTTACTATGTGTAAGTTGTACATTAATGTTTGTACAGATAATATGATATGCACTTCAGTACACAGGTGAAAGCACTTGCCACGTTTCAAGGGAATTTTGTGAAAAAAATTATTTATTTATAAGAAGAGGCTGTTCAGAAATATCTTGTCATCTGTGTTTCTCAGGAGAGAAAAGTGAAGTGCCAGAGACACCTTCATAGTTCACAACAGGAGCATCACGAAGATGGGAACATAGCGTTCAGCCCCATAAAAAAGGTCAGTAAGATCCTCCCTTGTACCCAGAGGCAGAATAAAGAAACACAATTGATCCAGGTGGGGATGGTGCTCAGTGTTTTATGAGACTGAGCTCTAAAACATTACCTCAGCTTTAGATTTATTTCAGATGTTAGTACCAGCACAAGTTTACACCAAGAGTAAGTCTCAAAGGTGTGGCTCTGTACTAAAAAAAGAATCCAACTACAGTCCTTTGAAAAGGTTTTTGAAGTCATTAAGAGTGGTGAACCTTCTCAGCTCCTTTATACTTTGTTTTTGCTACACTGATACTTGAGGATGTATCTGAAGTATAGTCATATATAGAGGCTGCAGTGACATGGAAAGTGCGCTGAAGACATCTTTTGAGTCGGGAAGACAGAAAGAAATCCCAGCTGCAGGGAACGGTGCAGGAATTCAGGAACTGTACCTGCAGGAGAAAGATGGAAAACTAAAACGCCACTTCTATACTGGTAGAACTGACAGTGACAGAAAATGGTCTTGCTCAGCATGGCAGGACAAGTGTCAATCGCAAAAGGCAGTTGGGATGGATTCTGAAGGCTCTGATAATATGGACATGGCTTGTCTCTGCCATGAAACAGCTATACTACATTATTCAGGTCATCTCCTCTACCATTATTCAGTTCACTTAGATTGTACTGTTGTGTGGGTCTGAGGTGAGTCAGGATTGTCTGAGGGAGGAATAAAGCATTAATACAAGAAATTCTCATTTCAGTGGAGGCTCCCAGCCACCTGGACTGCATTGCACCTCTTTAGTAACAGTGGAAGAGGTCTGATGTTGAGTGGCTACAATTGTAAGTCTGTAGGATAACAGTTAACAAGCTTTTAAGATGTGGATGAGGAGCGTGCACCTAATACGGAGCAGGATAAGGCATGTCTGTGAGGTTTTGAGCAAGAAAGACACAGTGAAAAACATCATTGACCTTTCTGAGTACTGGATAGCATTTCTGGATGCAAAACAGGACTTGGTGAGGCCAAAAAGGGACAGGAGCAGTGACCAAAACCAAAGAGTATTCAGCATTTTTCCATGGCTCTGCCTCTGAAAATAACCTGCAGCATGCCACGAGTGCTCACCAGCTGCATCCTTCTTCAGCCAGATTGTAGATGTGGGTCCTTGAGTGCTAAAGAGTTGTGTGACAACCAATGTCTCTGGTAAGAGTTGCCAAGACAATTATGCCATAGCCAGCTTTAACAGAACCAATAAACATCTCAGGGCAGCTGTGTGCGATCACTCACATGTCATCAGCAATGGGAGACTCTAGATCTGGCAAGTCTTCACCAGAGCTGACAATTCCACCTGTCCATCCAGGGCCATTTGCCACCTCTCTGACTAAAACTGAGTCTCAGGTAAAAAAAGCAGCATCAATTGTAGCCATTTATTTATGGGGCATGCAGTAATGCCTAAATTAATTCTAAATTAGATTTAAATGGAAGTTTGTAAAAATATGACTGACCTTCAGCCTTCATCAAACTCTTATTATATGTTACAGACCCCCCTATCTAATAGTCTGCGAGGAAAATTCAGCCATAGAATCAGAATCATAGAAATATTTCAGTTGGAAGACATCTTTGAAATCATCAAGCCCAACCCTTCCCCTCACAGTGCCACCACTAACCCATGTCCCTCAGCACCTCAACTACACGGCTTTGCAATAGATCCAGGGATGGGGACTCCACCATCACCCTGGGCAGCCTGGGACAGGGGCTGACAACCCTCTCAGGGAAGAAGTTCTTCCTCAGGTCCAACCTAAACCTGCCCTGGTGCACCTTGAGGCCATTTTCTTTTGGCCTGTCAGTCATCACTGGGGAGAAGAGACCAACTCCCACTTCACTACAGCCTCCTGTCAAGGAGTTCCTGAGAGCAATGCTTCCCCTCAGCCTCCTCTTCTCCAGGCTGAACACTCCCAGGGCCCTCAGACCCTTCCTAGCAGACTTGTGCTCCAGCCCCTTCTCCACCTCTGCTGCCTGGCTCTGGACACACTCTGGCCCTTCAGTGACCCTCTGGGAGTGAGTGACACAAAATTGAACCCAGGTACAACCCCATCAGTGCAGAATACAGGGAGGCAATCACTTCCCTAGTCCTGTTGGCCACACTGTTGCTGAAACAAGCCAAGATGCCATTGGTTTTCTTGGCCACTTGGGCACACTGCTGGCTCACGTTCAGCCAGATGTCACATGATATGTGCTTGGTGAAATCATCCTCTGAAATTCAGTGCAGCCATGGACTGGTGAGGCTTACAGTAGTCCTCAATCTAATCTAGCAGCTGGACACCCACACAGTGCAGCAACCTTTTTTTCCTTGCTGTGTGCAGGACCAGGACAGACTGTAAGGCTGACCTTTGGGGCAGGAAGAAATCCTCTGCTCCCAATTTTGGCATAGATTCAGGACATCCAGAGGTGGAAGTCAGCAGATCAGGAGCTTCCAAAGGCCGGTGCTCTCCTCTTTGAGCTCTCTTCCTCTTCCCTTCCCTCAATTTGACATTTTTTAAAAACATTCTTAGGAAATATATCAATGTTCACCTATAGAGCTCTTCAGGAGATCCTTTGATTCTCAAAAGCAATAGAGCAGCTGAGGCTTTGAGGAACAGCAAATCCAACACCCATTTCTGCAGAGCACCTCATGTGGGTATGACTCTCTACTTCACCTCCCACAAGTCATCATCACTGTGTTTACCTGAGGTTTGGATATCACATCATGTGACTCCTGACTGTATTAAAGAGGGAGGAGTGGGCTGGCAGAAGACAGTTTGGATAAGTGAAGACGTTAAAAACATGTTAGGAAGAATATGAGTTGTTGTGACTACTATGAAAGGGTAGTCTCTGCTTTTTGCAGTGATACTCCTATTCATAAGCAGACTGAAGCTCACATACTGCATTAATGGAAGCAGCATAGGAGGCTGAAAACATGAAATATTTGGATCTAGATGGAGGAATCCTGATATATTCCATGTCTCTATAGCTGGCTGACTTAAGCTTTGTTTGGCTATGTTTAGTTTCAGGACTTGTCAGAAATGCTCAAAGACATATTTCCAAAGACATTTTAAAGGGAAGCAAACAAAAATTACATAATTCTATACCATTTTTTTAAAAAAAATCAGTATTCAAGGCTCTTTTTACAAAAGAAAGAAGGGATTGGTTTTGGAGGATTTTTTTTCATGTGCGGTTTCTCCTTCTATTTTTTCCCCAGTCTCTTCACTAAAGAATGACTTTTTACAAAAATAAGTGCTTCCGTGGAAATTTGCCTCAGGTCATTAGTTTCATACATGCATATATTTACATTAAAAAAAAATAAATGCAATCTTAAATGGCAGCACTTTGGCTGATTCAGTCTTGCTCACAGTTTACATGAGGTAAGGTTCCAAATCAGATAGGCGTCTTAACCTATGGTAACTGCCCTTTGCAGCTATTTACCAAGAGATACAACCATTTCTCCATCACTCACAAAGATTACTCAGGATATTCAGATATGACCTTAGCAGATCTGTAAAGCTGTCTTTGCAGCTGCAGGCAGGATGCCTGAGAGGATGACACAGGGATAGCTCAGTGCATGGGAGATCATGGATTTGCTAAAAGGAGCTAAAGTAGCAGCTCCCTTTGTGCTAGCAGCCTGTCAGCTCAAGGGCAGCATGACGAAGGAATGGTCTGCAGGAGGCTCTGGGCATTTGCTCCACAGCAGCTTCTCAGCAAATGGTCAGTACAGGGCTTTTCTAGGGTTTTCCCCAGGTAGCTTCATGGACTTGTTCTGAGTTTTGTTTTAGATGGCTAAAAAGAAATGTCTCATGACCTAAGGAGATAGTAATTATCAAAGGTTTTCTCTTGAAAGGAAGTTTTCTTATGCAGAAGACAAGCACTGTCAGAGATAGGCTCATCCCATTCTGTGGTGAGAAAAAAAATTACCCTCTGGGAGTGCCTCTTTCTCTCCAGTGGAGACATGAACTCCTAGTTTGAAGTTTAGAAGTCCAGCTTCTAAATGGGCTAAGAACCAGTCGCACATGTCAATAATAAATGTTTGATCCCTGAACACTGTGTTCAAAACTGCAGTTTTCTGTAACAGAGTTCTGTTATATAAATGAGTTTGAGACCGATGGCACACAGCACACACAATAAAGGAGGAACTACTCCACAAAAATTGCTGTTATATCTGTGTCCATAGGTTCCTTGCAAATGTAATCATCTCATTTTCCATTGGAAACAGTTATATTGGGAAAACATCTAAGGGCAGACTAACCAAAAGATCAGAGATTAAACAAATAAATAAAAAAGGAATCAGTGACACCCCAAATGTGCAGTCCAGTGCTGGAGTAGCTATCAAATACATTCCAGAAGTTCAAAAGACAGAGCTGTTAATGACAGAAGGTCATGGTACTGGACAGTTTTTAGAGTGCTGTGGCCTCCCAGCAGTAAGGATGCATCTCGAGTACATTCTCCTGGGAAAAGAAAGGTGAAGAGGTGTATGTGAAGGCAACAACTTTTTATTTGATTCCGTCACTGGTGGCATAAGCAGTAGTAGCAGGAGTCAGTGCTAGAAGCTGCAACACCTTCCAGTGTGCAGGGTCATGCATCACTTTGAAGTACTTTGTACACACGAATGCATGTGTTTTTCAACTCAGGATCCCTACGCAGTGAGTACAGATCAGTACCAACACTCAGTGCTATGTAGCATCTGTCATTAAAATTTGCTAATGTAAAGTGTTTTGGTGCATACCATCATTGCTGTTGTTATTAACAAAGACATTTCAAAGTATCTGCGCACTATTTTGCATACCAGGAGGCAGCCATCACCGTGACAGTCACGTTACCAGTAGGATCCTGGTCAGTTGACCAATGTATAGAGGATGCACTTAGACCAATAAAAGAAAATATTCTTTTTAAAGGATGGTTCTAGTGCAGGTTAGGCACAGAAAGCTGATGTCAGGCTGCCCTGACAGACCTGGAGATACGGGAGAGGGATCTTGCGAAATGTGTGAGAGAAGCATACTATCCTCAACATAATGGGCAATATGGCCAGCTGAGCTGTGTTGTACATTCATAATAGTGAGGTTTCTGCTCATTGGAAACTATATTTCGCATTACAAACACAGGAAATTCCAAAAAGTCTTTAAGTTTGAAAGAGGCCTTTGACTCCATCTGTGTGATTTTCAGGAGTGCAAAACATCTAGATTCTATGAGAAACAAATAGCATCTGATAACACCTGAAGTTGCATAACTTGGCCTGGGGTTTATGTAGCAAAAGTGATGAGGGGTGATGGTGTAGACTGTCAACAGCTCAGACCTCACACAGCCTGAATCTGTGGAGTCACCAAAACCATAATACTAAAGCATGGCCTATGCAGTAGGTAAAACACATTTATGTTTCTTACTCAAGTTCAAGAGTCTGTGGCTAAAACACAACCATGAGAAAATGTAAATTCACGGGTTTACTCCACACAGATTACTCTACTGTGGATACCTCCATCTCATGAAGGTGCTTGAGGAAAAGAAATTTTCCACCCAGTTTATTAAGAGTATCATATGGGGAACAAATACGTTAACAAATTCATTTTCCAGAAAGCAGAGGGGAAGCAAAAGAATGAATCTCAAGACATATTCACATGTCTATTTTTGGTGCCTGAATTGGCTGTCTCATCAGTCACATTTTGGGAGAAGAAAGCCAAAAGTAGTTGAGACATCACTCACTCCATGGCTGCAAAGGAGAAGAAAGGTATTCTCAAGTAACTTACTTCTGGTGAATACAGCTGACCATGCTACCAATGACTGTCAGCCCCAGAAGCTCTGGACCATGTTGGTACCAGCGCAGTGCACAAGCTGGTGTTCAAGTGGCAATGAGACATATAATCATGGAATCATTTCAGTTGGAAAAGACCTTTAAAGTCTCCGAGTCCAACCACTCTCCTCACAGTGTCAAGCCCACCACTAACCCATGTCCCTCAGCACCTCAGCTACACGGCTTTGCAATAGCTCCAGGGATGGGGATTCCACCAGCTCCCTGGGCAGCCTGGGACAGGGGCTGACAACCCTCTCAGGGAAAAAGTTCTTCCTCAGCTCCAACCTAAACCTGTCCTAGGGCAACTTGAGGCCATTTCCTCTTGTCCTGTTGATTGTAGCTCAGGAGCAGAGACTGACTCCTGGCCACAACCTCCTGTCAGGGAGTTGCAGAGAGTGCTGGTGTCTCCCCTCAGGCTCCTCTTGTCCAGGCTGAACACCCCCAGGGCCCTCAGCCCCTCCCCAGCACACTTGTGCTCCAGCCCCTTCCCCAGCTCCGCTGCCCGGCTCTGGACACGCTGCGGCCCCTCAGTGTCCCTCTGGCAGTGAGGGGCCCAACACTGAACACAGCACTCGAGCTGCGGCCTCACCAGGGCCCAGCACAGGGTTCGGCCACTGCCCTGGGGCTGCTGCCACACCACTGCTGCTACAAGCCAGGCTGCCACTGGCCTTCTTGCCCACCTGGGCACGCAACTGGCTCGTCTTCAGCTGCTGTCAACCAACTTTCACCCAGGACTTTTCCCTCTGGGCAGCTTTCTAGCCACTCATCTCAAAGCATATATCAGGGATGGTACATACATCAGCATGGCACTGCTCACCCTTAGTGTTAAGTGCACTCTCCTGGCACCCCTTTTTTGTTGTATATCCCAACTAATCCATCCTCTTGCATGCTTCATGTAATCTCCTCAAGCCTTTGTAACTATTGGTTAGTGTCATTCAATCCTATTATGGTGATTACTAAATTTGGCTGAATGATATTCCAGGCCCTGCCCAACGTTTCACCTGTTACCGAGGTTTGCTGATCCATTGGCAGCTCTCTAAGTGGTTCATTTGGGTTGATGCATTGAAATACTGTTTCCAAGATAAAGCCTAAATACCCTAGCTTTACTTTAGCTCTTGCTCAGCACAGCTTGTCTTTAGATACCTCTGCACCACTGAAGAAATAAGTTTTTAAAATGATACTGCAAAGACATTTTAAGGCTGTTTATGTTGTTACCGGGATGCGAAAGAATTATGTATAAATACGAATCAGGGTCTCTGATCTCAAAACCTATCCTAATCTATTAACGTGTTTTGAGTTAGACCTGTTCCCATTGCATCAGCTTTTCCCAAAATGGGAGGGGACCTGGATCAGCTCAGTTGCATTAGCAGCTACACAGGATACATGGAGGTGAAAATGGGGCAACTTTTCTTTTGAAAATCAGCCCTCAAGTCTCTTGCCCTTTCCTGCACACTGTATGGGATGTCATGACACAGAAAGCTGGGAGACCAGTGCCCACATCTTCTGGCTTAGCTCCAGATATAGCCACCTCACACACTGCTCTCACCCTCCCATTCAATGTTGAACAGCCTGGGATGTTTTATTTACATTTCAAATAATGCACAGGCACTTGGAAAGACTCATGGAGTCATAAATCTCACCTAGGTGAGGCTTGTTTGGAGACATGAAGTAACGCCTCCTCATTACCAGACACATCTCTTTTGCATACTTCGTTAGGAACAATTCTCAGGCCTCCAACATTAAAAATATATATATCTCTGTATTTGGACACATTAGGAATTGTGTGAAAGAAACTGCTGTCATGTCCCTTGCAAATTCCCTTCTAAAAAGCCATCAATTTCTCACAGCTCTGCATTCAACAGAAGAAGTGAAACATCAACTTGCATGAATTTCCCTGTGTGTTTTTCAACAACTAATTTCCAATGTATAAATAATACCCAAAATAGTCACCAAATTCTCCTCCTATCTTGACTAATTTTCTGTTGACATTTCTTACTTTTTCCTTTTAGTCATACAGAAAATAGTAAAATTTCTAAACACATAATCCAAACAAGACAGATTTCGTCTCCTCTTTCTATAGAATTTCCTTCTGGTCTGTCATTAGAACCTGAATTTTAACTAGTTTGTTTGTTGGGAAATTATTCCTTGCTTTAAAAAAAAAAATGGTTCTTGTTAGGGCTCACAATGAAGTTTTCTCATCTTCATGTAAATAAACTGACCTGTGGTTGAGAACTGCTGCCAAGAGAATCTCCTCCTAAAGCAACAGTGGAAGTATTTTTCAAGCTAACCTAAACCAGAGCAAGCAGGTGAATACCCCTGATATAATTGCAGTCAACACCACTTCCCCCGGCAGATCCCATGCCATTCCCAAGCATCCCATATCAGTAAGTAAGTGCTGTGTCCTCTCCCACCCAGTGGGAGCAATACCTGCAATATCCCTCACCCAGCCTTGGTCCTTCTTCAAGTTGATGGAAAATCGAAGCAAGGCTGGAAAACTCCTATACACATAGCTGCATAGCTTTTCCAGCTACCTCCAGGGGCCACAAGCTTTCCACTGAGCTCAGAGACATGAGATGTCCCTCCATGCACAGCCATGCAGCTTCAAAACAGGCTGAATATATTACTGGTCAAAATATGTTATAAATATTAAACTCTCCATTCTGCCTGCTGACACATTCAGCTCAGCTGAACCAGCACAGCATAGCAAGGAAGTCTTCATTTGCTGGTCTGTGCTCCAGGATGCTTCAGCTCAGCTGTGAGATAACAGGATCCCAGCCTAATTCCAAGGTATTACAGCTGTCACAGAGCCGATTTTTTATTTTCTTCTCTTATTTGTAACATTCATCAGGCTTTAGCAGAAAGGAGAGAGCGGGACCACTCTGTCAGCTAATGAGCTCCTTCTTCTCCAGTCTCCTCTCTGCTTTCTCCTCTCCTGTTCCACCAAAGAATCCAGAAAAGAGAAATCCAAGAGGTTCTTTGAGCATTTTAACTGAAAAAAAAAAAAGCCTCTTGCTATTAAACATGGCTCCATTAGCAGAAGTGCTGTGCACAGAAGACAAGGACCTAGAGACACAGTATGGTCTAAATTCATCTCCCCATCTTGTTGGGATGGTAACACTTTTCCTTTCTATGTCATTATAAATCATTTACAAATTCACAAAGGAGCACTAATTTCAGATGAATGAGGCTGTGTGAGCTCATTAGCACCAACAGTGGCAAACACCATCTTTCCTCTTTCTTCATAGCTCATACAATCGACTTTGGCGTTCTCTTTTCCACAAGCATAATGCTGTCCTTGGTTGGACACAGCTCCTGCTTGTTCTGACCCAGCAGCAGCACTAGAACAAACTGCTTCATGTCACCGACACATCATGTATTTTCCAGAATTTATATGCACATTGCAAATGTCCCTCAGGCATGCTATGAGGTGCCATGCATGATTTCTGGTTGTGGATCAGGGCCAAAGCAACCAGCATTTTGTAAGATCAAATCTAATGAACATAATGCTTCTCTTTAGAAAAATTAAAATATGAATAAGTCTAATTCTAAGCTTGTGTCACAAACATCTCTTTGCCTAGATACAGAAGGAAGAATAAGTTAGAGCCTCTTCTGATTCAGGAACCAGCACTGATGATTGAATTCTGACAGCCAAACTCAGCATATGGCCACAGAGGATGGAAGAGGCAGAAAGAGATTTTGCTTTCCAGATGACCTGAAGCAGAGCTTGAAGCCCTGCGGTTATAAGTGGACTTCTTTGAATTCGGTTGATCTGTAACTATGGGGGACAATCACCCCATGATATCTTTTTATCATCATTTCAAACACTGACATGCCCAAGCTTCCCAGGCATAATGAATTCTCCTATATCAGTGGAGTAGGAGGACCTGCTCATTCACCTGCCCTTAACCCATCACAAACTCAAAGCAAACCCAAAGCACCTGGCACATTATGCAGAACTGTTGTGCATATCTGTGCAGAACATGCACAGATGTGTTTCCATTCCTGCTGGACAAGCAGAAGAGGAGATGTCAGACCATAACTTGATGACTACATTTTCTTCTTGTTTAGAAATGCTTTTCCCATTTTCTATATTTTCAGCATTTCCTCCATCACCACCTTGCAATCTATCTTTTTGCTGTACATCCTCTCTAACACGCTTCTCTTGGAGGTTCTGCATGCTTCTCATCCAGCTTGCAAGCCATACCATGGGCCTGCTCCTGAAATATCTCCTGAGGATGGAAATCCTAGCCAGGAATCTGAAATACCAAAGGAGATTTTAACTGCATACATAGGGTGAGATTTTTAAGCTTGTTGACTGAATTTCATCATTTTATATCTTTCTTTGAAATGAAGGAACTTGCAGGAGCCCAGTGACATGTCACATCCATGCAGCAGCACCTGTGTAGTACCAGAATTGTGACAGATCAGAACAAAATCAGCTTTGGATGCGTCTCCTAACAGGGAGGAAATTATTACCCTTTCTTTTTCTCTCTTGCATCACACTCAAAAGCCTGGAGCAAAGGAGCATTTGCCTCATTGTAGAGTGTTTGGCACATGATACTTCTCTCCAGCCAGCTGCTCCCTTGCCATCATCACTCTCAGAAGGAAAGCTCCTAGGAAGGAATGACAAAAAAATGTGACTTCAAAAGGAAATGTAAGTCTTGCAAGAAAGCTCATAGAGCCCACAGCCATGTCCTGCATCTGGCAATACTTTTGCCAGGGAAGAAGATGAAGCCACGGGGAAAAAAAAAAATCTATAAAAGACAGGAGTATGGAAACTGAGACTAAAAGAGGGTAGATTCGGAATAGAGATTTTTTACAATGAGAGTGGTGAGGTCCTGGCACAGGTTGCCCAGAAAAGCTGTAGATGCCCTATACCTTGAAACATTCAAGGTCAGGTTGAATGGGGCTGTGAGCAATTTGGTCTTTTTGAAGATATCCCTGCTTATGGTACAGGTGTTGGACTAGGTGGCCTTTAAAGGTCCCTTCCAACCCAACCCATTCCCTGATTCTATGAATGTACTCATTAAAATACAGAATAGAAAGACCTTTTCCCACGAGACAGTGCCATGGTCCAGCCTCAGGGTAAGAAATATGTTTCCATCTCCCTGCTTCATGTGGGCTCAGTGTCAGCACTGTTGTACCCTCACAGAAGAGATGGTGGCCACAGCTGGATTCATCCCTGGCTTCCTCTTCCTTTAACTCCCTTTCATGCTGTCAGTATGGAGTAAAATCTGACCACATCACATGTCAGGAAGAAGAAGTTTAACTCACCTCTAGTGAAAACAGCACAGCTGGAACAAACATGTATTTTTTTAAAACCAAAGCACTTCAAGGTCAGAAGATGCTGAGAGATTCACCACTTCCAAGTAACTCCATAACCAGGGGCCTGAGATGCTCAAAAATGCATGGGCTCCAAAACCTGATCTAATGAAGGAGCACAAAACATGCCACCTACACATCCAGAGTGGGGCTTACAAGGCATGTAGTTAAGTTTCTGTTCCTAGATGCTAGGATCCATGGTGGAGGCATAAATACCTTCATGGATTTGCATCTGGGCTGGACAGTGTGCAGGGCATGGTTGCAACATGGGAGAGTAGTCCCAGCAAATTCATCATCCTGAAAGTGCCCAAATCCTTCAGGGCAAGTAAAGCACAAGGAGAAAGTTAAACATATGTTACCCTGAAGAAGGAGGGACTTCATGTTTGCTAAAGGGCTTTCTGGAATATTGCAGTAGTGACACTGGAAAATGAGTCAAAAATTCTAAATTTTGAGAACTGTAAAGGATATGCAGCTCATGCTAAGTCTCAGTACCAAGAGAAGGGTCATCATCATATACAGCAGACCAGACCATGGGCTTGCTCAAAGAAACTGGCACTGTTGCTAAGAGAAAATATGGGATACTGGGCTACAAAAGCTGGCTGAGGATTTGCAAGGTGTTTCTGCATGAAAAAGCAGGATATAGTTAATAGCAGAAGCAAGTGCTGGTGTTTCAAGTTTGGCTGTAAATCGGTTAAACAAACAGACTTGATTCATTGGATTTGTCTGTGAGGGGTGTAACACAAAATCATGCTCAACAAACAAATGGTGGAGGAGTAAACCTGTTTGAAAGAACTGATGCATTTCACAACAAGGTTGCATGTTTTAGAGCTCCTTCTTGTGCTGCACAAATTGATCACCAGAGAAGTAAGCATTACCCATCATGTAAATCTCAGATTAGACCGTTCGATCCAGCTGAATTATGTCTGCATAACCCGCTTTAAGCAATACGAAAAAAAATATAGCTCTGGGATAGATCCTGCCATTAATTTTAAGATGCTTTAAGGGAATCCATGCATTACAACTCATTCTGATTAGCCTTGGCTATGCAAGATTTGTCTGATCAATTGGAGACCGTTGTATATAGATTTTCAGATTTATTCTTACATTGAAAGCAAGTCTCACACAAAGCAAATCACTACACTGAAAAGGTGACTCTTGAATAACATCGTGTGCTATATCTTGTGGAGGCTGCATGCCATGATCCCCCTCCTATTCGACAGCAGCAGCTTTTCATCTGCTGAACTCAGCACTTTCCAGCTGGCACAGCAGTTGAGGGAGGGGAGGGAGCATTTCTGTTTCATGCAGTGGCATCTCGTTCCTGAAGAAAGGATCCTTGGGGTGTTAAGGGGGTGAGTCGGGTAGCAGAGCAAACAGGGTGATTTGGAGTTTTCCAAACCGTATTAAAGTATGTGTCCATCAAGAATGGGAAATATTCACATATGATCTGGTTTTACACCTTAAGTTAACTGAGTCAAGATGACATTGAAGTAGGGAGTAAATATATGCAAGAAGTCTTTTCACAAAGTTATTTAATTCACCAGAAGGGACACTTAAACACACAGTAGCATCTTATTTACATTGAACTGCTCTTTATGTATCCTGTAAACATCAGAAGCAATTTCTAATAAATTACAATCCAGGGAGCAGCAAATCAACAATATCACCTGAGTTGCTTAAATGAATTCATTTCAAAATACATTGCCTTTTTCCCTGTGACTTTCTTCAGATTGTATTTTAAAGCATTATTCTTCTGAATTTTATTTTCAGGATATATATGTGCAAAAACGTCTCCAAATAAGAAGAGATGACATATTTTAAATTTTATTGCCCTTAACCTCAGATCCTTTTGACTCTATTCTGTTACAGCCTTTCTGGTATCACCATTGCTGGTGACATCTAACAACAAACAGCCCAAACAGCAGGTACCAACTAATTAAAATTGAGATCACAGATTCCACCACGTAAGAGTTTGAAAAAGAAATTCTTAAAATTTCTATAACCTCTGGCCTTCTCTTTACCAGAAAGGATGTTCACCATGAAGTAATAGGAAAACATAATATTGTTTGCCAGTTTAATTGGATGTGCTCCTTCCCGATTATGAAAGAGATTTGTCTCTTGTGGACTACACATAAAACATGGGAGAGGGCTGATGCTGGTCCCGTAAGTGAACAAAAATAGCAATGATTCAAGATGATGTGATGATAGTTGAGACATTTTCTTGGCCTCCATTTCACGTGCAGAAGGGGACATTGAAAAAAGGTTCATCAAGCTGGACATCACAGAATCACAGAAAGGACCTTTAAGATCCCTGAGACCAACAGTTACTCCAGAATTGCCATGTTCACCACTAAACCATGTCCCTCAGGCCCCCAGCTCCATAATTTTGGAATCCCACCAGGGACAAGAACTCCATCATGACCCTGAACAGCCTGTGCTAAGTCTGCACAACTCTTTGGGGAAGAAATTGTTCCTCATCTCCAATGTAAACCTCCTTTGGTACAACTTGAGGCCGTTTCCTCTTGTCCTGTTGATTGTAGCTCAGGAGCAGCCACAGCCTTCTCTCAGGGAGTTGCAGATAATTGCAGAGAATGATGATGTCTCCCCTCAGCCTCCTCTCCTCCAGGCTGAACACCCCCAGGGCCCTCAGCCCCTCCCCAGCACACTTGTGCTCCAGCCCCTTCCCCAGCTCCGCTGCCCGGCTCTGGACACGCTGCGGCCCCTCAGTGTCCCTCTGGCAGTGAGGGGCCCAACACTGAACACAGCACTCGAGCTGCAGCCTCACCAGGGCCCAGCACAGGGGACGGCCACTGCCCTGGGGCTGCTGCCACACCGCTGCTGGTACAAGCCAGGCTGCCACTGGCCTTCTTGCCCACCTGGGCACGCTGCTGCCTCATCTTCAGCCGCTGGCACCAACCCCACCAGGCCTTTTCCCTGCGGGCAGCTTTCCAGCCCCTCTGCCCAGCCTGAAGCATTGCCTGGTCTTGGTGCCTGAGCTGGTGACTTGTGCAAGAGACAGTACAGACAGAGGAAGGGTCTACCATGCCCAAATCTCTGTCTTATAAAAAATGAGATCCATAGCAACCACAGTAACACAACTGGTATTTGAGGTAATTGGTAGTAGTCCCTGTTGATCATCACAGAGACGGACATGGAATTTGTAGATGCAGTGGAGAGCAAAGGAAGAGGCTCTGGGGTGCTACTCTTGCTCCCCTTTCACAGACCCGACCACTATTTATTATGAAACCAGGAACTGAAAGAAGGGAAAAGAGAATCTGGGCAGAGATGATAAAGAAGTGGGTTCATCTGCGGCAGAAAAGCCTTCTCCCAGTGGTGCCACAGAGCTCTTGTAGGCTATGAGTAGCCAAGTAGAGTGGTTCAAGTAGCTGCCATTTGCCCTGCTTTCTCTCCCTTCATTTATGGAAAGCCACGACAAATATTTCATCCACTTTGTTGAGACATTTTCCTTGCACTCAGGAAGGCAGAACAAGTGCATTTATGCTCTCACTCCAGGACTTACTGATGGCCATGAGAGGCAGCCGGGGACTGAGACTGGGCTTGTTACAGATTCAGAAATTCAGCAGTGAAGTGCCTTTTCATTGGGTGAGAACGAGGAGAGCTCTCTTGTCAAACAACAACGTGCTGGCTGACCTCAGCTTCCCTCCAGAGAAGTCACAGTGACAGAAGAAGGCTTTCTGCTGTGGTGAGGTTGGTTACTTCCCAGGGTCAGATATACCTTCTGAAGCATGAAGCTGCAGGTGGGTGAAGTCCAGAGAGACTCTGGACACGGGGGCAAGTGGAAAGAGCTGCCTTAAGCGTACCTTGGGGGTTGCAAGGCTTCAGTGACTGCCTTGGTGATGTCCTACCACCAAAGTGTAAGGAGTCAAAACAGAATAAAACATCAAGCTGAGCTGCTGAGTACAGACTAGTAAAACAAAAAAGCCCCACCCATGACCCAAAAAAGGTGGGTCATTTTTCCCATCTCTCCTTCAACCTGGCCAGGACCAGAGGAGATATGCAGACTTTTTAAAGTAAATTGTACAATTTAGCTAAGCTTCTACTGATAAATAAACCCGTGACAGAGCCTCTTTCCTTGGCCATGAAGTCATGTCATTGGGGTGAGGAAGCTGGTGACTATGGGGTGCATGTGCAGTCTCAGCCTTTCCTTGGTGTCCCCAAATTGTTGCTAGCTTCAGAGACACCATGAAGTAGGTCTTAGCACTGGGCAACAAAACAGCTGATGTTTGGAGAGGTGAATCCCACCCCACCATGAGCAAAGAGACCTTTGTGATGTGTAAGCCTTCCTCTTCACCTCTGTCAAAGAGTTGAAGCCCCCTTCAGTATATTTTTTAACAAACCAAATCATGCAGTAGGGTCTAGCTAGTGATTTCTGCACTATCTGGTCTGCAACAAGCCTGGAGCTGGTATAAATTCAGAGCTGATCCACCAAATGCAGTAGGCTCCTTGTTTTTTTCACCCATAAAATGCCAGCTCTAGTCTCAAAAAGTGGAAAAATCTGCGCTTTGGGGACTCTCTGCAGCCAGCCAGCCCTGGAGACAGGAAGATAAATGTTTTTTCTTGAAAATAATTTTTTCCTTGCTTAGACCTCCCATGGTATACTGGTGCTCTGCTCATCTCTCCAGTCCTTGAACCAGCTACGTTTCCTAGTATGTCTCCTGGATTTTAGAAAAGGTGCCATTTGTTCCTCCAATCTATAACATTTGCTATGAATTGTCCTGTCTCATTCTCTCAAGTAATGAAAGATAGGACATGAAGAAATGGGCTCAAGTTGCACCAGGGGAGGTCTAGATTGGAGATGAGAAAGAACTTTTTCCCTGAGAGGGCTGTTAGACACTGGCCCAGGCTGCCCAGGGAGGAGGTGGACTCCCCATCCTTCAAGATATTTAAAAGATGCATAGATAAGGTGCCGAGACACATGGGCTTTGCAGTGCAAAGTTAGTACTTGAACTTGATGATCTTTTCCCACCAAAATGATTCTATGTATCTATGATTCTATGATTAGTGAACTGGATAGGATCACCAGCAGTTTGATGGAGACCAGACAAGGCGTAGTCGAAGAGAAGGGCTCAAACCGTGAAGATGGAGTTCAGTTCTCAGTAAGGTCCCTGGGCCACTTTCATTAAGGTGCTTTTCCTCCCCATGCCTCAATTCTGCATATGCAAAATAGAGCTAATTCTCTCTACTTTACTCAGCATGAAAGTTTTAATTAACGGTTTGAAGAAGCCCAGGGAAGACCTAGGATGGGGAATGGTTTTTGCTGCATCTGAGCAGGCATCCCTCCAGGCCTGGACTGGCAGCATCTGGCTGCTGTCCAACCTCCCTCTAACTCCCCGCGCTCCAGGTTTGTTAACATCCCAATCAATAACACCACGACATCAAATTCAGCTTCAACTTTTCTCTGTGGGTTCAGCTGCAGCGCAGGGTTTGTTTTTATCCGCAGCTCGCACCCTAAATCCTATTTTTCCTTTGAGCCCTGCTGGGAAGTATTAAGGTATTATTATTATTCCCCGTTACCGCAGGGTATGGGGCGAATGCTAACAAGAGAGATGTGTGCCCCATCCTCTCCTGTAAATCAGTTCATCTTTTCATACACCATCTCTCCCGCCACCAGGAGCTTTTAAAAACAACACATTGCAGGTTATTTCATCCTTTGGGAAGGTGACCTTTAGGGTCTGCAACTCACAGCTCTGCTGCATGCAAAGAAATTTATTTTCTGAGGATAATGTAAAAGGAAAGGAAAGGAAAGGAAAGGAAAGGAAAGCTGAAATTCTCACATGATCATATGGAGTTAGGAATAGGACTTTTAAGGGGAAAAAAAACAGGCTATGGAGAAACTTGACAAATGTAAGAGCTGGCAAACGCTCACCATAGGCCTGTGAATGGGTTTGGGAGAGGATTGGTTCTTGCCATGTGCTGACATGGAAGCCAGCAGGATGAGGGACACGGCCTAAGTCGAGCTCATGCAAATATTATCCTATTAATAATCAATAACTGCTAGCAGGGCAAGACGATTCAGGCCAGATTGGTATATAATTGCCATTACTGTTATTCTGGTTTAAAACCAGTTCCTCTTTGCTACTGCCACAAGTGATGTGAAGTGATGTCTTTTTAATTTGTTCGCAGGCACAGCACAATCCATCACACGGCATTGCGCTGCCTGGAACCAAATGTCAGCGCCAAGCAAGCGAGCAGGCAAGGAAACGGTTTTGTTATTTAAGTTACTGTACGGCAAAGTTTATGTTGATTGCTCTGAGTATCATCTCCAGAAAGTTAACTAGCGTTAAAGTGTTGATAATGTCCCACTTTCGCAATCATATTTGCATAGTGCACCACTGGAGTTTAGCAGGAAACAACACAAAAAAAAAAATTAGCTTAAGTGCTGTTTTTCATCAGCCCTGTCAGTCTCATACTGTTTGCTTCAACTCAGTACGCGGGGCATTTGGTGACAAATGGTTATGACATTTTTTTTTTCATCTAAGCATTACGTCATTATATAATCGTCATCCTCTGTCTCACGGCTGCATCGTCGCCACGCGGCAAGGGGGGGAGAGGCGAGGGGATGGAAACGGGGGCAGGAGAGAGAGAATTGGGATCTGACCATTTTTTATTACTTAGTATTTCCATTCTCTCACCAAAAAAATAAAACAAAAAACAAAACAAAACCATTTTCAACCTGTCTCCCTTCCCCGAGGCAGCATTGCCAGAAATATTCCTGTGGGCAAATGGAAAGCATGCTATTCCTGTTGAAGTCAGTGGCAAATCGCTCGATATACAGGACCTGTATACAAATAGGAATAACCTCTCTCTTTGTTCAGAGTACGCCACCAGGACCACTGTTACCAGAGGCCTTCTCCTCCCTCCCAGCATCAACGGCATCCAGGTGAAGTCCCTCTCCTCTCTGATTTAGCCCTGACTAAACGACGGAGAAACCAGCTTTAGATTTTGACTGTGGCAATATTTTTAAAAGATAATGAAAACATTTCCTCAGCATTACCAGCTCAGGAATAAAATCCCCAGAGTTCAGGAATAAAGCAGGAGTAAAAAGATCTCCATAGCAATTTTGGTTTGGTTTTATGTTTTTCTCCCTGCCCCCCATCTCCCTAGTTACTTTTCATCTTGGTTTTGTAAGTGAATTTTGGAGAGCAATTTATTCCTAACCTGGATCAGTCAGAAGTTTTAACCTGCATTTTGCAGGGTATTACGGTGGCAATTTCTCATTTTCGGCTCTGGCTTCTGTTGTGATGACGAGCCTTACACTTCTGTGGGTAAATACAGTGATAATAAAGCTCAGCATTATTATGGAGTGTGTTGTGTTTTTAGCCTGAGCACCCCCTCCATACGTTAAGTAATTCATCCTTATTGCCATTAGGAATTCAGTTGCTGTTTCACTGAGGGGGAAGGGAGAGATGTGTGCAGAGCACAGCCTAAATTTTGCAGATTTGGGGGTTTTGCTGGGCAAGTTGTCAATTTACTCAAAGAAAACTCCCAGGGAAAGATTCGAAGGAAGATTTATGGGGGGAAGAACTAGAGATTTTTAATATCATTTGGGCTTCTCCCTGCTAACGTGCATCTCTTCCTGCCTGCCTGGCTGTCTGGGTGTGCAGCACAGTATAGGAGACGCTCACCTTTGCATTAAAAATAGTTCCATAAAACCCGACAATATTCTTGCTTAAATGCATTGAGTTATGTAGATCCTCATTCTAGCACATAAGCAATGAAAGAGAAGCAGATATTTTGTCCTCACAAAAAAAAAAAAAACCACACCAAATTCTGTGATACAAATGCAAGCCGACATATGGGAAAAATTGCCTGCAGCCCTGCTGATTTACAGAACTGTTTTCACTCACAGATAATTCATTAAAAATCATTTCGTACTGGCTGTATATACATAAAAAATATTTACTTGTGTAAATATCAGTCACAAAGGTATGGGTTTGTTTTTTTTTTTTTCTGCTTGCCCTTTTTAATTTCCCCACCCCCCCCCCGCCTTTTCTTCTTTTTTTGACAGCTGATGGGGAGGAAGACAAAACAAATCTGAAGATATACGATCAATATAGGGGAAAGCAAAGGTATGCCTGGCATTCATCCTGCCATATAGGTCAGGACTAGGGGTGGCTACAACAGCTTTTAAATCTGCTACCTGAACCATCTGCTGTTCAATGCCAGTTGAATCTGCGTATGGGAAACACACGCTAGGCAGACATTTATATTGTGGCATACAGCACAAAAGGGACTAGGAAAGTGCTTTTACCTGATTCAGGGGCTCTCACACTGACCTATAGAACAATAGGAGCCAAGATAATGTATACGCTGGGAGATGTCACCGTCAAACCGAAGCTGCGGGATTTCAAGGCCGTTGCTGCTGTAGCAGAAAAAGAAATAGCAAATTCCAGAAGGCAAGGCGAGTTTTCGGGTTTAATCTGCTTTGCAAATACTCACAAAATGAACAGAAGCACAAAATGCAAAGGGAACAAATGGCGCAATGGGCTTTCTAGCTCCCAAACACAAACTGTCCAAGCAGATTTGAGACAAGCCCTAAAATCCCTTTACTACCCCTCACATTTTATTCTGTAAAATATTATAGAATGGTGTATACATTACATCACTCAAAATGCTTAACAAGGCTCCAGCCCAGCACTGCATCGTTCCTTTTTCCTCTCTGTGTTCGCCTCAATTTATTTTGCCTAAATATGATGCATTATGTCAAACCCTCGTCTTGGAGACCTTTCGATGATGGGGTTTTTTCCCCCCTCGAGGAAAATTCAGAAATAAATCATAGACTGCAAAGGATTTGGGGTGGTTTTCTTTTTTCCCTCTACAGCCAATAGATTAAATGATATTATGAAAACTACGGAAGGGAGTAAGTACTTGGAATAGGGATCTAGACCGTCAGCTTTCATCTGCCACAAAACCCAGTAGCAACTAAAACAATAATATTTGGGGGCTTAGAAAGGGCTGCTCTGGGGGGAGGTGGGGGGTTTCATTAAGTTGAAACAGCTATGTGGGGAAGGACCTCCCGCTTCTCATCCTGTGCCTACACCCGGCAAGGCATCAAGGGGAAAAAGTTTCGGCCTGTTTCAGATGACAATCGGTGCGGTGTCGCGTATCGCCGAGCAGCAACCGCCACCTCCAAGGGAAATTTTCATCTTAAGCTGAACCTGAAAGGGAGGGTAAAAGAAACCCTCACTTCACCATTAGAGTGTCTACATCGAGAAAGCTGCTCCTGCTCTATTTATACACCGTATAAAATCAGTCTCCAGACTGTTACCATAGATAACGAAGTTTTTCTGCTGTTGTTGTCTCTAACAGCTTCTTTTTACCCCTCACTATATTTTGCGCAGTTCCTACCTATCACCTCGGTGAGTAATTTGCCTGGTTTAAAGCAAATTACTTGGGAGCAAGCCGGGTTTTCCAGGCAGAGAGAGGTTTTTCATCCCTCTTTTGCTGAATTTTGCTCCAGATTCTCTATGTAGCCCTGAGAAAACCTGCAGAAAGAGGAGCTATAGGTGACTGCATCTGATCTCAATACATATTTAACCTTCTTGCAGTCTCCAGGAATTAACTGTTTAGGAGGTGAGCAGCCGACGTGGGCGTCGCACCAGAATAACGCGGTCAGGCTGGTTCACAGCGATGCCGATGCTTTCCTCAGGAACCATCATTAATTCTCAGTACAGAGCTTCTGCAGGAGACATCGCCACAGGCTGGGATTTTTTTTTTTTTTATTTGACATAACTAACTCGATAAATGCAGCGGGTCTCTATTTTGGGGACCGGTGGATGCAGTTTCCCCCTCCCAGAGATGGGGAGCTAATGGGATTTGTGGCTACTGGTTGGGAGGTGAGGGGGGTTAATCCTTTCCTTCGTGTATATCCCCATTAAGCTGTTTTAGGTCATGTTTAGAGTTAAAGTTTTTCAGTATGGGCACCAAAAAAAAAAAAAATGAGCTATATCCTTCACCAGAGGGGTGAAAAAGCTCATAAAGGCTTTCAGAAGCCTGTCATTGCTCAGGGAAAGCCCCCAGCGAGGCCCAGAGCCTATTGTTTGCTGCAATGTGATTTATCATGGAACAGTTGGGTCAGAAAAGGCACCTTTCCCCCTCACCGTCAGCACCCACTTGCAGGGACCCATTCCCCCAGAGTCACCTCTGCTATCAGCTCCAACAATTGTTAAGCCGATTGTGGGGATGTAGCTATGGGGTCTGGGGTTCTTTCCTTAAGCCCATCATCTCTTCGGAGCCGTCCTGTAAAGCGTTAAATAGCCTCACCTGACCTCCTCCAGCAAAGCAAAGCTCTGCATCCTTATTTAGGGGCATACATCACCTCTACAGTTTTTCCTCCAGCGCTGGAGGTGGAGCAGAGAAGTGAAATGTTGTGAAGAAGGGGAAAAAAAATAAAAATGAACTCTAAATCCATCTGAATTTGCCTTGAAACCCTTTTCCCATCCCAACCTGCTTGAACAGGCATGCAGGCGATCCTGAATGGGGCGCGCAGGAGGGCCGGACACATATGCCGTGCCATATGGAGCGGCGCAATTCTGGTCAATCGGATCTTTAGGAGTTTTATCGTTTAATTTCTTAATGTGCTAATAGTGTAGAGGGAGGGAATGGATCATGGGTTAAGTCCAAGGATTTGTGTTTTTAAGGGAGCATAATGTCTTTTTGAGCGAGTTGGAGTGGGCTTTAAATACCCCCGGTAAACGTGATGGGAAGCGGGAAAGAGTGTGAACTAGAAAAGATCCTGAAAAAAAAAAATCCCTTTGAACATTAATCCAGCACAGGTTTATAATGCAGCTTCCACCCTCTGTGTGAGCGGGCTGAAATTCAGGCTGAAAATCCCCGTGTTCATTTTGCAAAGAAGTTTTGTCCAGGTTGGGGTCAGCACCCCCAGCTGCCCACCCTGGTTTTCAGCAAGCTGCTTCTATAGGCATCGCATTTCCATTCGAAGCCACGAAAGCTAGGTGGCAAAATGTCCCCAAGGCCCTTGATCCTCAGTTTCCCCACTTGTGAAAAGGGGGAATTGCATTTACTTCCCTAAAACTGCCACTTGGGATCGGTGCTCATGCAGAGCCCCAAAGCACTTGGGATCCTCCATAGGAAGAGGTCACAGAGAGATAAAGCACTGTTACTTAGAAAACAGATATATATATGGATCAGTCATTTGAGGGGAGGGGGGATATTGAAATGACAACTTTTTAGCTTCAAGCAAGTTACCTCCCTCAGAACACATATATTTATTTTCAAGTAAAACAGCTCAGCTCTCTATAAATCTCTGAGGCTGAAAGCAAAGGAGAGGATAAATAAGGTGATGCGGTGACCCCTCGACTGTCGCAGGCTGCTGCCGAGCAGGGGCTGATGCCCAAGTGGCCCACGGCTCCAGCTGCGGTTTTAAGCGTGACAGTCTCAGAGGGATCCTCTGGCTATTGGCTTCTGTCAGCGAGACCTTTAAAACCTGCACCATACCATTTCTTATTTGAATTGCAAACAGGAGTTATAGGAGAATTTGCTCGTTCAGGGTAAATAGGCTTTGGGTTCTTTTTTTACGCAAGGAATATTGTGTCAATTTTGAAGTGGGGAGACGACATTATAAAGGGCAGGCAGAGATATTTTTATGTGTGGGATGGTGACCCTCCCAAACAATTTTTGCCATCTAATTTTCAGTGTTTCCTTGAAAACGCCACCAATTTGATGCATGAGATGAAATGTCATTAACGTAATGGGAACAAAATGGTACTACTGTTAAACAGCAGTACAAAGAAAGGGCTACAGCTCCCAGATGTCTCAGCACGAAGATTTTGAGCTATCGGAGGACCCCATCACACCCCCATCCCCAACATGAACTGAGTTATTGTGTTTATTCAGAGTCAGATACTTCAGCCCGTCTCCGAGCACAAACGTGTGCTCCTGCTTCCGTGGGTTTTTTTTCTCTCAGCAACTTCTAGGCCTCAAGTGGAGAAATAAAGAAAAGGGGCGGGGGGGTGGAAAGCAAGCACGTATTTGTCTTCATGCAATGGAAAGGAATATATGTGTGATGGAGGTTGAGACCTAGCCGGGATGATCTCAACGGCCACAGTAGCCATGGTTTGTGCAGAGAGATCCCAGGAGCGGGCATATGCCCTTGACACGAAATCATCTAGTGAGTGATAAAGGATTTCCTGCCTTCAGAGCCTGCTGCAGCTGGGGCTTAGCCTGAGAAACACCTCGCATCGCCCTGCCAAGGCTGCAGGGTCTCACAGGGTGCCCAGTAAGGACCAGTGTTGTTGGGAATATATAGCTATCCCTGGAGGCAGACATATAGAGAGGCACAGCGCGCGTTCTTTATCACCCGTGTACATCGGGATCTTTATCATCAACAAAAACGCACACCCTTGAAATTCACCTTGAACGCAGTGAGACAGGGTGGGTTTGTTGGGTTTGTTGGGGTTTTTTTTCTATTATTATTTCCCCCACCCCACTCCACCCCCGCACCTTTTCCCTGACAATTGTCAGCAGAGAGGCTGCAAAAAAAGCTGAGGAGCCACTGCAGCCCTGAACGCAGCAGCCCTGGGAGCTGTCAGCTCCACGCCACTGCAGTGATGTCAGCCGCCAAACAGCCACTTCCACCCCCAGCCCCTCACACACCCGCACACACACGAGTCGAAAGAAGAGGAATTCATAATTACAGTAGCGTAGCCATGAACCAGCAGTGTTGGGGGGGGGGTGGGGG
>WBNH01009297.1:24194-87528 GCA_013401255.1 Urocolius indicus | reverse complement strand
CGGGGGCACATGGTGGGCACTGTCTCAACCCCAGGGCAGCTCACTTTGTTAAAATGCCCATGGGAGAAGAGGCTGTCTGGTTTGTTTTTGTTTTTTTTTTTTAATGCTCTGAAAGTTTTATAATTGGAGGAGGGAGGAGGTGTCATATTCTCCTTCCTGTCACTGGTAAAACTCATCCTGGCATGACCAGGATAAGCTTTTAAAGCATGGCAGGGAAGACCTCTGTGATTTAAAGTATACATCCAGTCCTTGGCAGTAGCCCAGTCTGAATTTAGGGAGGTATCTAAATGTTTCAAAGCAAAGGAAAGGGGTGCACTTGTGAAAGCCATCGGTGGGTGACACGAAGGATCAGGGCTGACAGGGCTCGATTAGCCAAGTCAACATTTGCCCTCTCATCTCTGTCCTGGGCAGACAAAGCACAGTGCCTTGGGCGTAGGTGGGTTGTCACCCTTTCGAAGAGATTTTTGACAGGGCAGTTGTGCTGCCAGCTTGTGTAATTTTACCATGCATCTGATTTTATGTAGGTATAAATATTTCTAGGAATGCATATACATACATTCATGTTGTTTTTCTTAAAGCCTCAGGCCCTGGAGGCAACATATTTTTAAAGAAAAAAAACCCCTCAATTTTCTAAAGGTTTGAAGGATGAGCTGAGTTTACTGTTGCAGCTAAAAAAAAACAGGAGGCAAACTCAAAGCACATTAGAAAGAGTACTAAAAATATGATCAGGAACTTGGAGCCATTTTTGTGATCTGGGGGTTCTGGCTGTGATTTCTGGGCATTTGGGGTTGGAGATAATGGAACTGGGAGTGGAGGGTAGCTTGATTTTATTTCAAGATCAATATCAGGGTGGAGTAAATGGTGTATTTATCTGCTAGCACACACAAGTCTTAAAAGGTCTAATTGTGCCCTGCTTGACACTAATGCATCTCTGTGGCATCGCCAGTGAGTACCAGGGCACCCAAAATGTGCTCATTTTCCAGTCTTCCCCTGGTTTTTGTTCTGCATAGTGTCCGTCCTGGTCTCACCCCATTGCACACGGCGTGTTTTCTGGGTTATAGCAGGGATGCCCAAATCTGTACTCCATCCCTCACTCATGGCTCAGGGTAAAAAAGACACCAACATCATCTTGTAGGAGTTCTCACTAGGAAATAAAGCCCATGAGGATGATCTCAATTGGGGATAGACTTCTGGGACATACTCAAATTGGCAAAGATATCCAGGAGCAGTAATTACATGAGGAGCTGAGATTACCGGGGAAACCCAGAGCAACCCCATGGACACAAAACCACAGTTGTCATCTGTGATGAGCAACAGAGAGGGGAACATACAGTAAACTGCAATTAAACCATTAAAGCCTTGGGCAGCTTCGCAGTGACCGGCAGCCCTTATCTGTATAAATACCTCACATGGCATAAAAGGATCTATTCCCTACCCCTTATGACCTTCAAGAGAGACAAGTGGGTAAGGATTGTCACCCAGTCACGCCAAACTGGCGTCTTCTGCACCATCTGAGGAGTGATGCATCTTAGAAGGGAATTTGGTTCCCTTCAGAAGAGGATCTCCTACTCCATTCCATCAGTGCTCAGTGGTCTCAGGAGAAGTTGAAATTACCCTATGGCCTAATTACTGCCTAGATCTGCTGCCTATTCCCTGCCAATGCAATCAACACTGGATGGTAGCAGAAACCCTAGCAATGCAGAGCAAGAAGGGAGTCAATGGAGTGCCTCCAAGAGCATGGAAAAAGTCAAATGTGCTATTATTAAGATACTTTGCGGTTAAGATAGAGATTTTCAGAGTTAATATGGGGTTTTTTATATTCATATTTTGTATCACACCCCAAATACCCTACACCTCAGCTCACCCCAGCCTGGAGTGGAGGTATTAGACCACTTGCTTTAATGTACGCCTTCGCATATGTATATATGTATGTATGGTACATATATATCATATCATACACATCTATGCACCTGCACATAAGGAAATATTAGTAAAGCCAGAAGGAAATCACAGCTTTCCTTCCTCTGTTACCCTGTGCCACATGCAGTGGCCAGGGCATTCTCCCGTGGTCTCAAATAGGGATCATCTCCCAAGGCTCTGCAAGGACAGTGTTTGCCATGCACATCACTTCAAAGCCCCAGCTCCTGGATTGAAGGGATAATCTTTGATTCTCTCTTTTGCCTTCCTTTTTTAAAGTTTCCAGCCTCTGCCACCACAGGGGCAGGCTGGGAGATGCAGTAGAGGCTCCACAAGCAGATGCAGAAGGGAAATCAAAAGAAACTCCTTTTTGTACAGACATTAAAAAGCAGTCCTCACACAGGGACAGGGCAGCACCAGCATGAGACTGCTCTCACCAGAACACGGGGATGCAGCTGCCCTTAGAAGGGGAGAGAGCTTAATAACCTCCTCCTGGCACTGATTAGTTTATTGGTTAAAAACTAACTAGTACAAGTGTCGCTTTAGGGGAACTCAGGTGTGTGGGCTTTGCTTTACTCGCTCTGTGTAAGGCAGAGGCGCCCAGAGCACAGAAATTTGGCTCATTTTGAACCCAATTTTTTCTTGCTGCTGAACAGAGAAATCTCTTATAAGAAGCAATGAGGAGGCAATTTCTTTAAAAATCTGTGTATTCCCTGCAGCAAAAGACATTTATGCCAGTGCCTGAGAGTCAGCAATAACTAGGAAAGTGTCCAGTTTATTTTAATAGTCAGACTGAGTAAAATGCAAAGTAACTTGACGACTGCTGAAAAATTTGGTCAGTAGTTCCAAACAGTTGTCCTTTAATTAGCCAGAGGATCAGCCCTGAGACCAAGATTGGAACCGAAATAATCCAGGGAAGATCCATGATCATGAAAGACAACTACAACTAAAGTTTCCAGTAGTCAGAAATCATTCTCGGCATTTATCAGCAGAGCCACGTGTTCTGCTTGTTGGGAGAGCACTTTTGTGGAACCAAGACTGATTGCTCTATTCAATCTGGATGGGTTTTGTTCAAACCATCAACAGAAGGTTTAGCCATGTTTACATTTAAATAGTCATCCTGGGTTTTCAAAACCTTTCTCCTTTGAGGAGTCTGGATCTCTGACTTTCTGAGATGAGCAATACCCTGCTCCAGCAGCCCCCCAACAGATGTATTCCCATCAGGGAATGTCAGACATGCTGTTCTGGTTGAACTTGACCTGGGAGGAGGAGGAGATTTTGTCTTGCACTCTTGCATGAGCTTTGTCATCCCACCATCCATGCAGCTTCTCCCAGTTAGCCAGAAAAGTGCTACTACAGTGATGGTATAAGGTTCAGTAGTTTAATCCCAAGAATGACCACACGCACAGTTATGTTATGTTACAGATCTGATCAGAGGATGGGAACATCTGTCTTATAAGGAATGGCTGCAAGACCTGGAGAAAACTGAAGGAGGCCCTTGTCAACACTGTATCTGAAGTGTCTGAAGGGTGAATGTCAGGAGGATGGGGCCAGTGTTTGTTGTGTGGTGGCCAGTGCCAGGACAAGAGGTAACGGGCACAAGCTGGAACCCAGCAAGTGTCACTGGCACAGGAGGAGAAACTTGTTTGGTGTTGAGGTGAGGGAGCCCTGGCCCAGGCTGCCCAGGGAGGGTGTGGAGGCTCCTTCTCGGCAGGTTTCCAAGCCCGCCTGGACACATTCCTGTGCCCCCTGATGGAGGGGAACCGGCTTTAACAGGAACTTGGGCTGGAGGTCCCTTCCAAACCTCACTGTTCTATGATTCTATATTGGCTTCTCCATGGTGATGGAAAAGTAGAGATGTTGAAAGGAATCTTGTGTACTGGATGGCAGTGCATTTCCCTTCCCACCAGCCCTGGAGGCTTTCACTGCAATTCCTACTGCCGCAAGGAGTGATGCTGCAGCAAATAGCATGTCTGCAGGATGATGAAACACAGAGGAAATGTAATGAGATTTAAAATTAAGCCAGCTTTTACCCTGGCATGTCTGGTCTGGATGAATCTAAATGTTAGTAGTGAAGGAGAAGTGCCCTTGACCAGACACACAGTGAGACCCAGACGGGAAGCCTCACACAGCTATTCCCATTCACACCCTTCTCTGACGGTTCAGGAGGACAAATCCCACGCTGCAAACAGCCCACCTAAATCAAGAAACAGCAGAAATTGCATCACCGAGTTGACAAATCCCTCACAACGCAGGCAGGGCACGGCACAAGTGATGGGTGTGCTACGGGTCTGGCTTCCCAGCCCGCAGGAACATCGGACCTCTGGCAGCCGATCTGATTTTGGCGCTGCTGCCCGCTGCTGAGCGGAGATCAGCCGTAAGGCGTGCGCATTTCTGTGCGGCAGCCACTAGAGGGAGGGTTCGGAGCCGCAAATCCGGGAACGGGACTCGGAAAATCCCTGCTGCCTTTGGAAAGAAGCAGCGGCTCGAAACTTCGCGTGAAGGAAGGCGGGAGGCGCACGAGGAAGGACCGACGCAAGCGATGCTCAAGGGAAAGGGCACCAAAATGTCCGTGTGGTTCATCATCGTGCTGCCTCCGAGCAATATATTCATGTGCTGAAGACCCTTCTGACACCACCAAGAAGCTGCACTGCTGGAAGGAGGCAGTAGAAGGAAAAGGGGGCGGGGAGGAAGAGCAAATTGTTTTTCATGACAGAGAAACACAGCAATAACTTGCCAGTTTTAAAGAACGTTGCCCTAAATTTTCATAACTACTTCCCTCCAGTCCAGCTTTTTGCTTTCTGTAGAAAAATAAGTCTCGGCAATGGAGAGCTGCCAGGTCAGCCACATGTTTAGGATGCTAAAGCTGAATGGACACATAATGGATGTATCTAATATCCCAGCCTGAGTCTATTCTGAGATCTCTCTGCCCTCAAGAATAGCTCATGATGGATGGTTTGTGGGGAGTCAAGCAAGGTGCTTCCCTCTGCAGCACCCACTCTGTCCCTGACTGACCTGTTTTACACACTTTCTATCACTTCACATAGCTTATAATAAAGAAGGGGACAAACCTTTTAGCACAGCCTGTAGCAGTAGGACAAGAGGTAATGGTGTTAAACCAAAAGAAGGGAGATTCAAACTAGATATAAGATGACATGTTTTATGTTGAGGGTGGTGAAGCACTGGCCTAGGTTGCCCAAAGAGGTTGTTGGATGCCCCATACCTGGAAGAGTTCAAGAGCAGATTGGAAGGAGCTCTGAGCAACTTATTATAGTGGAAGATGTCCTTCTCCATGGCAAGGAGGTTGGACTATATAACCATTAAAGGTTCCTTCCCACCCAAAATATTCTGTGATTCTGTGCTTCTATAATCATGCAACAACTAAGTGCCAGCAGAGGGATGGACTTGTAAATGCCCCATATACCTTAGGCTGATGAAAATCCACATCATCCTCAAACGACCCTCCATGAGCCAAAGGTGCATCATACAAAGGCCAGATATCTGTTTTTATGCCTATGTGTTTCTGCAAAGTTGTGGACAGCTCTGGGGTTTCTCTTGGCTCTGGAGGGGAAAGATGAGGCTTTGCCAGGTGCAACAGCTGCTGTAGGACAAAATGGTACCCACACATGGCACCCTTGTGGTGATGATGCTGCTGGTTACTAGATGGATTAAGGTTGCTTCTAGACACTCGACAGGGAACACAGAAATGGGGCTGTCATAGAACCCAAGGGGTCTAGGGGAATGGAAATACTGTTGTTTGTGGTGCCATACCAGGTTCTCCCAGAGCATCTGAAACTTTGCTCTCAAAAGGCTTGTGATACTGATGTGGCAGTGCATTCAGTCTTGAAGGATGTCCTGATGCCTAAAATCCCACAAGGAAACATGTTGCTCTGCTTTGGCACCGACTTCTAGTGATGCTCTGGCATGGGCGCTCAGCCACATACCTTGATTGTCCCATGGGACAGTAGCCCAAGCTCAACCGGTAGCAAGCACATCAGCTCCAAGACACATATGCCATGAAGGTGCAGTCCAAAGTCAGCCTAGAAATTAGGTCCTGGGACACCCCCAGGAGCACTGTAACGGAGAAGGGCAGCTCCAACTGGAGAGTACTGCTGGACACTCCAGAGCCAGAGCAGGCATCTGGATAAACAAGCATACCTGGAGAGGGAGTCTTCTAAATCACCTCCAGCCATTCGGAAAAACAAGTCTGTAAAAATTTTCTGGGCTAGCTTTGTATTTTGCAAAGACAAATCTGAATCTCATGAGGTTAGACCTACAGAGCTCTGCTGCTCTAACCTCCTGATGCAAGTATTCTAAGGACACTAAGTGTTCTCTTCCATCTATACTCAGTGCTGGTGAGGCTTGCATCTCAAATACTGTGTTCAGTTTTGGGCCTCTCACTACAAGAAGGACATTGAGGTGCTGGAGCGTTTCCAGAGACAGGCACCAGAGCTGAGGAAGGGGATGGAGAACAAGTCTGATGAGGAGAGGCTGAGGGAATAGAGTTATTTAGTCTGTAGAAGAGGAGACTGAAGGGAGACATGATCACTCTCTGCAACTCCCTGATAGGAGGTTTTGGTGAGGTGGGAGTCAATCTCTTCTCTCCAGTAAATACTGTTAGGACAAGAGAAAATGGGCTCAAGTTGCTCCAGGGAAGGTTTAGACTGGAGATTAGGAAGAACTGTTTCACAAAGATGGTAAAAAAAACCCACCGAGAGGTGAAATGGGCTGCCCAGGGAGGTGGTAGAGTCCCCATCCCTGGAGATATTGCAGAGTCATAGCTGAGGTGCTGAGGCACACAGGTTAGTGGTGGGCTTGGCAATGTGAGGTGAGGGATTGGACTTGATGATCTTGAAGGTCTTTTCTAACTGTGATGATTCTATGATTCTACGATTCTAGGACACAGACAGGAGAAAACTTTCAATACAAACTGAACAGTTGAAAACATAACTGTCTCTGTATCCAAGAAAATGCTGATCTATGAATGCTGTCTGCTCTGCAAAGTCCTCCACAGCCTGGATTTCTCCAGTTTTACTTCAATACTGAAAATAAGCCTCTCCTTCCCCTCATGTAGAGGGTGTCTCTGACTTTTTCTACCCACTGAAATCAGTACAGGGAAATAACATCTCCAGGCTTGGAAGCAGGATAATATGCATGCACTTCGTTCTTCTGCTTTTCCCTGGATGTCACTTACGCATGGAGACAGGATCCTGGGCTAGATGCACCTCCAGCCTTCTCCAGGACAGTCATGCTTGGGATGTAGAAATCTATCCTTGTCTAGTACACACTTTACTGAAGTGAGAAACAAGTCTATGGGTTACTGCTCTTTTTACCTAAGTTTTAATATCATAAATATATTATTCTAATCCTGCAAAGGATTTAAATCAATAAGTCCTCTCACAGTATATGATTTAGGGGTTTTTTATGTGTTTATGTGAATGTTTATGTGAATCCTCAGCATGTATTTCTAATCCAAAACTAACACTCTTTTTCTAACAATATAAGCAAATAAATTCACACCACTTCAGACCAAAAGCCTACGGATTTCCTAAATATATTGACTTTTATAATATAAACTTCTGCTTTTTTGTTGGGTTTTTTTTTTCTGTGCTGTGATTTTTTCAGATTTGTCCTGAAGGAAGGAGGAAGGTCTTTAATAGCACAGTAACTACTCCCCATTACTTACCTACCCAATGCTTTCTACTCACTGTCAATCATTTGATACCCTGCTCTGCTAACTGCTGTCCTGCCACCAAATTATATTGGTGAATACAGGGTTTTTTTCTAGTGTTATCTTTGTTTACATTAAAATAGCTACAAAGATGCAGTTGCTTGAAGTACAACATTTTAAGCAATTCAATGTTATATTTAAGTATCACACCAACACTACCACCTTGTGTCTTTGTTCAGGGGCAGGTTTTGGATGGAAATTAGTTTAAGCTGCAGAATAACGTCCTTGTGTATTTCAACTGCTCTATTACATTAGCTCTTATGAGAAAATTTTGCTTCCTTTCCACCACACTTCTAACCAGCATATTTTTCAGAGTCACAGTCTTGACATTCAGTGGAGCACCTCTATATTAACGTTTTATATCCTAAATTTTTATTTGTGGCATTTTTCATTTCAAAATTTCACCTTTGCTTTGGTATTTCTCTACATACATGTAGGACTGCCTTTTATTTATCTTTTTTTTTTGCTTTCTATCTCCGTGAATTCCAGTTCCTCTGTGTATAATCCCTATCAGTGCAATAGACTCTGACATATTTTCAGCCTCTGAAGAGACACACCATTTCCTGAAACAATTTGCAGTTTATCTTTCTGAGTTTATCTTTACGTCGGGTGAAGAAACACCATCGTTAGGAAGGATTTCTCTACCATGCAGTCTGAAACCTATCCCTGTTCAACACAATGAGGTTTTTCTTGGCAAAGCTTGCACTGCAGTTTCAAATAAAAGTTAATTTGTACTCCAGCATCCAGTTTGTACATAGTAAGAATCAAATTCATATTCTTGGGCAGATTATGTTCTGCATTCTTGACATTCTCACTCCTTCTAGTTTAAGGATTGTCCTACCAGCCTCTAGCTCAGATTTGTGTCTCCAGATCCCACTATGAGCTGAAATCACTCTAAACTTCCAAACCTACATATTAATTCCACAGTCTCAAAACCCTTATCACGAACCACATTTCTGACACAGAATTAATATCTCTTAGGATATTCACACCTTCCAGAGGTGCATGGTCATTGCATTCATGCAGCATAACTTGCTCTTGTTCATGAAAGCTAAGAAACCAACTTAATTACTCAGACCAAATTACTTTTTTTGGTGACAACATTTTTTGTGCATCACTCATTTCAGCAGCAATGTTTCACCCTTGGAAAAAAACAAGACTCTTGTTTGGACATTTCCTTGCAATCTCTCAGTCCTCTAGGGATTTTGGCTGTGACCATGCTGCTGTAAACTCCTGCTTGTCTTGTCCATCTCAGGAGGCAGAGCTGAACTGTACCCATGATCAGAGCAGCCTACAGGCATGATCCTGGTAGTTCTCTATTGTCTACATCCTTCTTCTTGTGAGGACGTGAGGCAGGAAGATGATAATCCAGGATCCTTCCTTCCAGGGACCATATAATCACTTAAAAGATCCCTAATGTTGCCTTTGGCAAGAGTAGATAAGACCCGGGCACAGTCTGAGACTGGAAGCCTACAGAAGATGATGCTGATAAGGAAGTTCATCTTTTTCAGAGCTCATAGAAATTCAGAAATATCAAACAGATTGTGTGAACACTTCTACTCCAGATTACCTTTACACATATTAAGTGTTCATTAGCCAGGTCCCTGAACACAATGAGCTACATAAGCAAAAGAGTCGCTTGTAACTGCATCTACTGTAACTGCATCTCTGCAGTTTTCCTTGCACAGTCAGGAAAAAAGGACATAGCCACAGTTCTAACTAATAAATCTACCTAAATTACTGTGACTCCATGGTATGTACTAAACCCAACACAGCACCAATTAACTAAGCATGGGAAAAAAAAACCCAAAAGGAAAAATCCACTCTACGTATAGTGTAGGTTAAATCTAACCTGAGGTTATATTCATTTATAACTCCTTGTGCTCACAGGATTCAAGACATAAAAATCTTTGTTTGTGTCATTCTCAAAAGCATTAATGGCAAGAGGCAAGTGGGTGATCCACTAAAGAACAGCACAGATGGTGTCAAAGAGATGAAGCAAAAGAATCTACTTGCTTTCAAACTCATCAGAAAGTGCAGTCCAATGCTTTCTTGGAGGAAAAGTAACAAGAAACCCAATCCAGGGAATGGACTGCAGAGGTCCTCAGAGCTAAAATGGATGTATGGGTTTCCCTGGATGCACACGCATGGATCAAAATGTTATAGGGTGGAGAAGGAGTTGTGACTGAAGGACATGACAGTGGCACACTTGGGAGATTCTGAGCTGAGAAAGGATTTGAAGAGGGTTTGGGTGGTGATAAAGACAAATGCACAGTGCCTCTATTTAGTTGCTCATCCTGATAGAGTATCCTACAAAAGTTCAAATCTTGTATAACCTTCATATGTGTCCTTAGAAAACATCTGACATGTTGGTTCTATACAAAGAGCTGTAGCGGTACTATACAAATTATTTATTTGGTTTCCCAGTGGGTGTGCAAGTAAATAAGCAAAACCAAATGTCACACAGCTATGACTTGTTCTATTTCTAAGAGTCTGTTTTCCCTCTGTATTTTTGTCTGTTTAATGAGTTTTTAATTACATTTTGTTTTCTAGCATTTATGCTGATGTGATGGCACATGATAAAGTTGTTTGGAATTCAAATCTTCCTTGATTTCTTACTGTTGCAAAGGAATATATAGCAGTAATCTGTGCTCTAAAAGCCTTCCCTCCCATAGTTGTATGTCTCTGTAGCATCAGCTAAGTAGAAGCTCTCATGTTAAAAAAAAATATCCCCTACTTACCTGATGGTTTGTATCACTATTTTGAGATGATTATACATAAAAAATAATGTATGGGCTCCCCCTTCTGCCTGAGAACATCAGTGCATGAAAAAGAAGGTCCAGAATAACTTTCTGGAGTGCCAAGCATGGACTGTTTCTGTAAAATACATCGGAGATACACCAAGCATGTCTGAGAAGCGGGACCAACCTCTTCCCAAAGCCACACACCTCTTTGGCAATCATCTCCTGGCTGGCAGAATAGGGGAAAAGCAGCTCCACTGATTTCTGCAAACGGGAACATTGCAGATCTGCAACCTGCATATGGAAACGGGATACCAGATTGGCTGGAGAGGGAGTAATTTTCCTTTACCAAATCATAATTATATTCTAAATCTTCACTAGGCAGTTCAACTCTCCCCATCACCCCTGGAGAGAGGTCAACACCAGCAAAAGGGTGATTTATCTTTGCCACTAATTTTAGGAAAGGAAAAATGTCTTTCAGTTACTTCTTGCCTTCTGTCTCCCAACTACAAGGACAAGGCAGATAACTAGTATCAATTGGATGTTATATTTTTGGGAGATGAATTAAGTGAGGGAGGTGCTTTCTGGTTCCTACCAAAGCCTTTAACGAGTTTCAGAGCATCCCTGTAGAAAAACAAAGGTGCATGGGGCGGGAAGCAGACAATCTCATCTATTTAAAATACAATTTAGATCATCTGGGCAGAATGATCTGAGGACTGGAAGAAAAAACAAAACAGAATCAAGATGGAGATAAAGCACCAGCAGCCCTAATTATGGAAAGAATCAGTGTGTAAAATCATGGTTTATGTAGAGCAGAGGAGTTGGAGTGGGCTTTCCTAGCTGGAGGATATATCATGAAAGGGAAATACTGATATGAGATAAATCTAGGTGTGCCCTGGCAAGCCTAGAAGCAACCACTCCGGTACTACTGGTTCTACTGTGAATTAATGAAAGTATTCTCCTTGTGAGGGGGAATTTGTTAAGCTAATTTGTGTGAATATTCAACTTGCAAGTGTCTATTACAATGCAAGTACTTCCCTTCTGTATGTGTACACAATCACCTATGAACTCAGCTGACTTGTGAGGGGCAACTTCTATTTCCCACACAGCAGAGCAGTCAAAAACCAGTGGAGAAAGGGATGTGCAAAGCTGAGAGTAGAGGAGCTCTCCTGGAAAGCAGTGGGAAAAGATCCCACTAACCTATTAGTTGGCAAGAGATCTTTCCCTCGTTTGTTTTTTAATACTGACAGTTCACTGTTTGACTGTAGCCTAGCAGTGATTTAGCACTTGGGACACATACAGTGAAATGTTTAATGTTACATGAGATCTCTGAAAACATTTGAGGCAGGGAAGGCTGGCTGCATCTGGCAAAGCCCCGAGCACATCATTTCCACAGGAGACCCCAAACACAGCCATCCTGAAACATCTGTATCAGCATTAGGACTGGTTGATTATCTGGTTGATTCACCCTGATGCTTTACAGTTTGATGCCTTTATTTAGCTTTTCTTTATTTTAATTTCACAAGGGAGAGAAAGAAACAGAAAACCTTGGAGAACCAAGGTTCTGTACTGAGTCAGAGCAGCGATTTCTGCAAGAGCTTACGGCCGTGCATTTCTGACATAAACATTCTGAAAACTCACATTTTGCTACATCTTTACCAGAAACAATACTTCATGAAGGTAAAAGAGACATGGAGGTGGAGAAGTGAATGGTTAAGAAGAAAAGCTGCAGGGCAGCCTGTCACAGAAGAGCCTGGGAGAAATTTCCATTCTGGAGACTCTTTCTTCAGGTGGAATTTTTTTATCCAAATTTTACCAAGTATTAGGAGCAATATCGTAGCTCTGAAGCTGTTTGAGCCTCTTAATAGACATCTCCTCCAGTCAAGCAATAGGCCACATACTATATGAAGCAACTCTGTGCAAGAGGGATGTGTTTGCAAAGAGTTGGCATTTGAGCTGAGCGGTGGTGGAAGAGGTGGCTTGGTCCTTCTGGCAGCTACACACTGCTCCTTACTTTTCTGGTTGTGATGGCCTTGTGCTGTGCAACAACTTCTTCAAGCTCTTTGCTCTTGATAATGTGGTTCCTTACCTTTTTGAAAACTCAAAAAACTTGTTGGCACAAAACTGATGGTCCTTTCCATCCCAGTTATTCAGGAGAGATGTTCTCAAATTTTAAGAGAAAATATTTTTGTGTTTTCTTACTTTTGCAGCCATCCGTGAGTGAAGGACCAGAGTAAATTGATCCATCCCTCCAACAATCCTCCCTTGCTCCATGTTTTCAATTAAAACAGCATCAGCAATCTCCTAAATCCAGGTATCATCACCCACGTCAGTGAAGCAGAGGTCTGGGAGCTGAGTCAGTAGCAAGATCCAAGTATCAGAGCTGGGCTTCATTTTCTCAGAGAGCTGAACTGGAATGCTTAGTCTCAGATCTCAGCCTGAGCTTCCTCTATATTACACATTGAGATATGGTTAGGCACCTTAAGGAGTATCTAATATCAAGACTCAACCACACAGAAATATCACGGGGATTTTGATTTAGGAGCCAAATTGGTTTGTTTGTTTGATGGGCACATTTCCAGTGGAGGCCCATGACATCAGCTTTTTGCAGTACACTGCCAATACTTGACATTTATTAAAGCCACAGCTCACTGAGTAATGTAATTACCTGGGCATTTACTTTTCATTTTTAGTAATCACAAATTAAAGTCCAAATAAAGTACATTTTTCACCAAAGATTACTGCTTTTAACACTTTCCTTGAGATAGTTAATAATTCACAATACGCATCAATAATCACTTAGCTGAAGGTATGAGGGGTACATCTACGGTGGCAGCAAAACATGCTTTTTCATTCTTTTTGCTATGTAACCTTAAGTCTAATACCAAGTAGTCACAAAGCAAAAAGAAGCCATTTGGTATTTATCTCTCTCTCTCTGGTCACCTGTGCTAACATCATTGTCATCTCATGTCCTCCTGAGTGCAAGCCCTGAACTTAGAGAAACCCTGGGAAGGGCCATGAAAGGGTTGCAGCAAGTAGAAATCCTCCACTCAGCTTCACGGTGCCAGGATCACATCTGTGCCTCCATGGCCATGGCAGTGCTGGGTTAACACTTGGACCTGAAGATCTTAAAGGTCTTTTCCAGCCTCAATGACTGTGTGACTTGATGCTCAGATGCAGCATTTTAGAAGGGTTGCCAGCAACCCTCTGCTCTCCGGTCTTTTCCAGCCTCAAGGGAAATTAGGGGAATTCAGGGGAATTCACCAGGGGAATCTGCCACGAGGCATCAGGTGCTCATGTTGAAAAAATATTTCCCTGTCTCCAGCTCTTTCTTTAGAAGCTGCAGCAGAACACCAGTAAATAACGGCAGGAAACATCACCATCAGACCTGATTTTATTTTGCTCCTTAGCCACCGGGTGTCACTCTTGTCTTTAGAGTCAGATAAGAATTTTTGGTGGCTGTCAAAAACCCATTTCACCAATAAATTCTGCATCTCCCAGCAGTGAGAGCACTATTTATCACAATTTGCCAGGTTTCAAATCACCAACTCATTAAATCTGGGGTTATTTGGAGCTGGCATGCCAGCCTGTGGTGCTATTTGCTAAGCACGGGCGAAATACATTCAGTTTAAAAGAATTATTATTAGTGTACATGCAGATGGAAAATTTTGATCTGGGTTTGGATCAGGAGCTCAGACAGTGTCTGGTGGTGTCTGGATCACTAAGACATGCCTTGAAGCTGTACAGCTTTTGGAGAGAGGGAAGATGAAGAAGACAAAGTGTGGATGAGCAGAAAAGGAAAAAATTTGTCTTTTGCAGGCATCTGCTTTGCAGAAGTGAAGCAAGAACAACATGATTCAGCATATGAAGCTACAACATATTCCAGCCTTTGAAGTCAAAGCAGTTCAGCTCTCACAGATCATGTATCTCAGAAGTACTTGGAGATAAAGGCTGCAAACATTACACAACTCTCTAAACATGCATTCTTCAGAGTACCAGTGATTGTCATTTTGTTGGGTTTATTTTCTTCTTTTTCTAGGACTACAAGCTTGTCTTGCAACCCTTAAACACACTCTCCTGCTAATTTTGCTTTTTCAAAGCATTTTAGAGATTCTCCATTTTTTTTTCCCAAAGACAGACAACCTAATTTCTTTTCAAATAAATGAAACCCAATGTTGAACCTTTATCTGAGGAAAGAAACGTTAAAATAAAATGGAACACGACTGGTAAAACGAGTTTCTTTGAAATATGCTGTATCAGCAAACTGAACAGCTGATAAGAATACTAAAAATGTTTAGTTCATGAGAAAATTCTCTTCAGGGGCCTCATCCTACCAGCAAAAAGAATTGCTAATATTACCTGGCCTTGCGCTGCTGCCAGAGATAGGAATTTCCATCAAAATCTCCCTGTACAGGAGAAGCACCCCAGCTGAAACATAGCTATAAGCAATTTCTCTGCCATAAACAGGGCACGTATGGAGTTTATAGAAAGATCAGACCCTGGCCATCAATTTGAGATTCCCTCTGGGTAATATAAGAAAGAATATCATGTCCTATAGTGCTGTGAAATTTACGACCAGGACTTTGAACTTCGGAATGATTTTTTTAAAGTGGGAGCTGTCTACAAAAGTTTATTTCGAGCTTTACCCTATTATAATCTAGTACTGCAAGAAGATTTCAAGACTTCATTGCTTTTTGCCATGGGTACTGTTCACAGTGCAACTATACTCAAATATCTTTAGAAGTCTATCCCAGGATTAGTAAAATTCTCCCATTATGAATGACACTGAAAATAATAAATTCTTCAAAATTAGAAAGTTCCTATTAAAATAACAGAGGACAGAAAATGCCTCGCTAAAGTTAATGTGGGATTCCTGAACCTGTACAAAGTCTTGCATGAGATATTTCAGAAATGCCTTTAAAAAAAATAAAAATCATACATTCTGATAACAAGCAGAATTTTGATACAAGTGATTTAGAGAAACTGATCTTGTGTCTTATCCAGATTTCTTGAACTATTCTTAATACTAATTTCCCTTGGTGCTTTCTTTCTACAATACAGTTGAAAGAAATTTATAATAAATTATATAAATATATATAAATTATAATAAATTTCCTCTTCTGCTTTTTTTGCCTAAAAGTACCTATAACTTTTCACTCCACATTTATGTTTGTATCTCCAGACTGAAAAACAAGATAAACTGAAGACAAAATTAGCGTATCGGAATAAAACTCAGTTTCCCCAGGCACTCAACAAAACAAAACTCTACAAAAGATACACAACAGCAACAGATCTTATGTTTTTAAATGTGTCATCAAATACTTTCATGCTAAGGACCTGATCACTGAAGATGCTAAAGAGCTGAAGGATACCACAAATGCCTCCTTGTCTCTGACTGAGACTGTCCCAATTGATACTCATGTTCTTGCAAAAGTGGACCACAGTGAGACTTAAGAGTTTGCATACAGCTAACTAAACACTGATAAGATCTTCTGGTTTAGTTTTCCAGTGCCTGAATAATTTATGGGCAGAAACTAAGCCTATAGCAAATTCATAAGTGATCTATCTCTTTTGACACACAGTCTAAGAAATGAAACAATTGATTTAAATTTGCTTGATTTTATATTTGTTATGGTTTGGAAGAAGATACCCGAAAGACTGTCATGCTTTCTGCCTTGTCCTTGAGATACAATTCTGTCTACATGATCTGAGATACAAACCATTCATACCTTCATCTAGATAAAAACAAAACCCTGTTTCTTCCATTGCTGCCTGGCAATAGGCACAGCTCAGTCGTTGCAGTTATGCAGGACGTGTGAAATCGTTTCGACTTAGTTATTTCTAAACAAAATCAAATTTACTTGCTTATTAAAAAATTGTGACAAAGGACATGATTTCTCTCTCCTCCACATCACTGCTACAAGCCGTCCTATGTCCAGGTGGGTATCGCAGTAACTGTGGCTCCCTCAACCTGACAAAAATAGTGTTGGTTTCAGAAACTCGATAAATGAATGGGAGGGACCAGTAATGCCTCTCCCCCAAAGATGTTTTGTTAATTAAATTAGCATTTAAATAGCCAGAGCTAATCTGGGAAGTCAGCCCCTCATTACAGTAACTAGGAAGGGGGAAAAGAGCTGGAGACAATTCTCTACAAGACAGGGTTAAGTTGGCGTTTCACAAACTATTTGCCCAGCCTGTCCCTCCCAAGTGAAAGCTGCCACCCCCACCTCTTTCCTCCCAGCATAATTAGCATGTTCCAGTGCTGTGAATGGAAACAATATCCTCCCTCCAAGCTGTGCCCCTCCAGGGAGATGCTTCCCACAGATTGTGAAACACTGAGCCAGGGAAAGGGCTTGTCGAGGAATTCACAGTGGGGTAATTACACTGAGGTAGCTTGTGCCAGTGCAAGAGAAGTTGCATTACTGTAATTCATTGCAGGAGGCAGAGGCTTGCATAAAGGAGAAGTCCAGAAGCATGGCTGCAGAGGGCCATGAAAAGTTATGCTCCCGTGCACGTTCCCAGAGCCCTGATACATCCCGACACCAAAGGCAAGGACAGTTCTTTGAGTTCTAAGGATATCTCCGTCTTTGAGGGAGTTTGCAGAAAGCAGCAATGATTCTATGTGAATCTAAATTCTCTTTGGCATTTGCAACTGAAGGAAGGCTAAAAGGCTAATTTTTCAGACTGTAAATTAAATTCTTAACTCTGAGTAGATAACTGGAGCAAATCCTGCAAGAACTGTATGCCTGTATTTGTTTTTGTCCACGTATGTGGCACTTGAAACACACTGGCACCTCTTTCTGATAAATAAAAAGGTGCTCTTCACTCATTTCCCCACAAGACTTATTAGTTTCTTTGCTACATGTAAAATTAAACAGTGATAACTAATATCAGAGGAGAAAAATCAGGAGGAAGGACTGGATGTGGTTGACAATTGTTATCCCCAGCAGTATGCACATCTGGCAAGTCTCACTCCATTTATTTAATCCAGGTTCAAGGTGATTCAACGTGGCATAAAAATAAACCCCACCTTCCACTTGCTGCTCATCACACCCAACTGTAAAGTGAGGATTATATTTATCTCCCATCACAAAGTACTTGGTTTCAGAAAACATTGGTGTGGTTTGCTGAGGCCCCAGCTGGAAAATACCACAAGAAGTTTAAACCCCAGTTTCATCCTGTAATTGGATCCTCGAGTTCACAAGTGCAGGAACCAACTGTGCAGGCTGAAAGCAGGATGTCCCCTCTCCCAAGAGGAAACCCTCTGCCACATGGGGCTGCAGGACTGAACCATGGAGCATGACATGCCAAGGAGACGATGATTTCTGCTGCTGCAGGCAAAAGTGTTTTGTTTCAAAGCTTCTGCCACCTTGCTTGTTGCTGACCTGTTGGTTTTCAGTTGTTCTTTTTTTAAACTTCAAGACATCTTCTTAACACTCATGCTCGCTCAGGATGCTCTGACACGCCTCTTAAGAACATGGACATTAATCCTAGTGTCACTTTAAATGCCAACTTAATATTCCTTTCCTCTCTGCTTTGACAAGATGTTCTTTAGGTCAGTCAGGCATGAAATGATAGACATTGAGTGTGATTCAAAAAGTATTACCTTCTCAAATCCTATCACAAGGCCACTGGAAACGTGTTATTTATTTATTTTTGTCATAAAACCTTTTTCGATGTTCAAGGGCCAAAGGATTACAATTCTGAAGCTGTTTTTTTTTCCTCCGTCCTCTCTGAAATCTGACGTTTCAAAATATCTCAGAGAGAATCCTTGCTTCGAACTAAAATAGCAGCTGCAAGGGTTTTCAGCCATGACCATTTAAATGAGATTATTTTTTTCTCTGCATCTTTGCATTGTAGTTTCGTTCTCAGTCTTTGCTATCGGTAGCTGCTGTTGAGCAGCTGAGCTGTCTAATGGGGATAAACTAATGGTTTTCAAACTGACTCTAATTATTACTGCTGAGTTCTTTTAGCAAGCCACCTTCGCTAAGCAAATGGCAACGGGCTCATTAATGGTGAATTGCCAGAAGTTGCTATGTGAAGCCAGACCCAGTCATCACCTAAACCCATCTATGGTCCATAGGCTGGGTTATGGTTTGTGATATTCAATGGGATGTGATTTGTAATGGGCATATCCCACCATCGGCAAAGCAATGCTGCCTTGCTCCACTACACCCAGAACAAATCTTGCGGTGACGTGTGGTTACTCCCAGAGTAAATCTCACGGTGAGCAGCGGCGGTGATGCTTGCACAAAACATCACAGTATTCCTCCCAAAGAACACCTGACACACAGAGGGGAAAAACGTGGTGCAATGGGGTTCACTCGCAGCCACTCAGGGAATGAGTAGCAGGACCCGGGGCGACACAGTGAGGCCCTTCTCGTCAGGACTTTATTGTACAACACAACCCATAAGGAGGCATTTCGGCTGTGTACATCCTCCCCCGCCACTTCACCGCGAAACTCCTCTAGGCTGGAGGACTACATATCCCAGCATGCACGGCGCCCGTTCCAGGCGGGAGCTGCGGGCAGGACTACAGGTCCCAGCTTTCAGCGCACCGCGTTGCCCCTTCGTCGGCGAGCCGCCGCGCTGCACGCTGGGAGCTGTAGTTCGAGCGGACGTTTGGTCACGCACGGTGCCTCCCACCCGCCATCCCCGGTCTCACCCACTCCCCGCCCCGCGCCGCCCCGCGCTCCTCCCCGCGCTGCCGGGTGTCCCTCCGTAGACGGAAGCCGAGGAGGGACGGGACGGGACGGGACAGGGGAGCCGGGGAGGTTGGAGCGGCGCGATGGGGGACTCCAAAGTGAAGGTGGCGGTGCGCGTCCGCCCCATGAACCGGCGAGGTGAGACCTCCCTCCCTCCCTCCGCGACCCCCCGCTCCCTTCCCCGGCGCGGCGGCTGGCGGGGGGCGCGCGGGGCAGCGCGGGGCGGGGCGGGAGGCCGGGGGTACCGTGTCCCTTCAGGTGTCTGCAGGCGCAGGTGTGAGCGCATCGCTGCGTGCGGCCGGGCGCGGGGCGTGCGCTTAGGGCTGCGTGTGTCTGTACGCGGGANCCAGCATGCACGGCGCCCGTTCCAGGCGGGAGCTGCGGGCAGGACTACAGGTCCCAGCTTTCAGCGCACCGCGTTGCCCCTTCGTCGGCGAGCCGCCGCGCTGCACGCTGGGAGCTGTAGTTCGAGCGGACGTTTGGTCACGCACGGTGCCTCCCACCCGCCATCCCCGGTCTCACCCACTCCCCGCCCCGCGCCGCCCCGCGCTCCTCCCCGCGCTGCCGGGTGTCCCTCCGTAGACGGAAGCCGAGGAGGGACGGGACGGGACGGGACAGGGGAGCCGGGGAGGTTGGAGCGGCGCGATGGGGGACTCCAAAGTGAAGGTGGCGGTGCGCGTCCGCCCCATGAACCGGCGAGGTGAGACCTCCCTCCCTCCCTCCGCGACCCCCCGCTCCCTTCCCCGGCGCGGCGGCTGGCGGGGGGCGCGCGGGGCAGCGCGGGGCAGCGCGGGGCGGGGCGGGAGGCCGGGGGTACCGTGTCCCTTCAGGTGTCTGCAGGCGCAGGTGTGAGCGCATCGCTGCGTGCGGCCGGGCGCGGGGCGTGCGCTTAGGGCTGCGTGTGTCTGTACGCGGGATGTGTGTGCGTGTGCGTGCGTGCCTGTATTTATTTATTAAGCAGGTACCAGGGAGGTTTGGGGGCGAAGTCGAGCTGCTCGCACGGAGCAAGTCCCCCTTCCGAGGTGTTTTCCTAAAGTCGCCCTGCTTTATGGCTTTTTTTTCTTTATATATTTTTTTTTCCTCCTCCTCCTCCCTCGGGATTACAGCCCCCTCCGCACCTCTTGCACCTGCTTTACAGCCGAGCTGTGCCCTGTTCCCTGCTGGGAGAGCTCTTCCTTCTTCCTGCTTTCTCAGGGTTTGGGGGGAAAATGCCTCTCTTTCTCTATTTCTTCCTGTACTGATTCACCCCTCAGCTCCGTCACCCTTCTTACCCGTCCGTAATTGAGTGGTCCGGGGAGTTAACCAGATGACAGAGGCACTATAAAGACAAAAGAAACAGAAACAAACAAATGGGAGAAGAGGCATGAATTGACAAGAGATCATTTATTTATTTATTTAGTGTTCATGGTTTGTGGTTTTGGTTTTTTTTTTTTTACCCCTCAACGAAACTTGCCTAAGGGTTATGTTAATCAGACCGTGGTCTGGACATCTGTTAAAGTGTTTATCGCTTGTCTTAATTAGAAAAACTTGCTCTAGATGATGAGGAAGCAAGTACGAAAAGGTAACTTCAGCCAAAGAATGGGAAGGTGCAGAAGGCAAAAATCCAAGAAACACATAGAGTGGCTTTTTTCTCTCCCGCTTCTCACAGAAGTATGCCAATAATCCCTTTTGGGGAAAAGGAGTCAAGTAAAGTCAGTTTGACAACTGAAGCAAAAAGGGAAGAGAGGAAGCTCTTTATCTTCTCTGTGACCTGGGAAAAAAAAAGGGTTCAAGTTTTATAGATAGTATTTCCATACCTTTAAAAATAAAAGCAGAGAAATGTCAAACTGAGTTCATAAAAACTGTCAAGTTCCATGTGCCAAAACAGAGGAGAACATGTTGGTGTCCTTATAGTCAGGGGAGTTAGGGCAATCCAGGATATTTTGACCAAAACCTGCGTTTTGTTAAACTTCAGGTAGCAGTTCTCAAAAGTGAAGAGGAATTCATCCTTGTGCAGAATTGCTTGGAGGAGATTGAGTGACAGAATGGAGGAATTGTTGGGAGTTGGTATGGAAAGGAGCTGGAAGGTAGTGCCTTGTTTCAGTGATAGACATAGGCTTTCCTCTTGCTCATGTCTCTTTCCTGTCATAGGTCATTTCCTTGGCTGTGACCCAGACATCTTCCAACTGTGTAGTGCTCTTCACCCCCTGGGATTACGCAATAAGTCACATTGGAAAGGACCTCTGGAGGCCTCTAGTCCAGTTCACTGCTCAGAGAAGATCAAATTACATGAGGTTGCACAGGGCCTCGTTCAGCTAGGTTTTAAATCTCCAAGGATGAATAATGCACCGCTCCCTCCCTCCCTGTTCAGTCCTGAATTTGTGCACACATAGTTGTTGTCTTTACTGCTAGGGACTGAGTTCTGAAGAAGATATGTGGGGAAGAAGTGATGGAAATAAAGGGGGAAAAATGATGGAAGATTATAGATTTAAAGATGTATGTCTGTTTGAAGCTTTTGCCTTGTTGGGGAATATCCTAACACATGAGACTGGGAAAAAGTGTATCTTGTTTTCAGAGCTATTTTATTCAGTATAAACTTACAGACTAGAGAGGATGACCATAGCTTGCAGTGTCTGTTAGGAGGCTCATCCAGGAGTGAGGGACTTTAGAGTATCAGTCCTTGCTTTTTCATCAGAGAGAAGATGAAACCTCAAACGCCCCACTCTTTGCGTATAGCTTGCCAGCTGGGGTGTGCTTCCTCTTTGTAGGAACCACTTTGCAGCTATTAAGCATCCTTTTATTTTGTGAGCGATACCTAATCCATGTGAGTCTAGCCTAAAAGATCAATGTCTTTCTCTCCCTGAAACAAAATTGATTTTATTATATTTTTTAAGTGGATTATTTGTCACAGTCCAGTTGTTCTGGTCAGTTCTAAACAAATGATACCTTCCTGTCGTATTTCTGATGCGCCTAGAATTTCTAGAAACAGTGATATGAAGCCTAGTACTTTTCTTACCTTTTTAACAATAAACTTGAGAATCCGTGTAACAGATTTTTCTCAAGAGTCATCCAGTTGTAAGACTTCTGTGGCTTTGCTTTTTTAATAGGCTTTGCGGCAAGAGGCAGCTTTCTTGGAAGCTCTCTAATACCTACTTTGTTCTAAGGAGTATTTGTATGAAGTTCTGGGGCTTTGGACCTGAAGCAAGTATTTGTTTTCCTCGGGATCACGAGTAATGTTCTTTCCTTCCCTCTGCACTGAAGGGCTTAAAGTTGCAAACTTGTCATCAGATAGTTACAGCTGTAGAAATCGGAGCTTTGAAATAGTCTCAGTGTTTCCTTGTGGTGGTGGTGGTTGTCTTTAGTGTTTGAATTATGAATTTCTTAAGGCAAGGGTTTATTAGGTTAATAAAAGTGGCATGTTTATTACTAATTTATACAGCTCATAAAAGTATAACAGGCTCCTTGCATGCATGTTGATGGGAGTTCCGTCTCAAATAGTTGGTTATTCGTGGTACTCGTGTTTTGAGGTATCGAGGGTCCCACTTCCTTCTCATCCCGTTTATAGATGGCAATCGGTAAACTAAGCTTCTAATACAAAGTATTAGCAGCATCCGTAATTGTGTTTGGATTGCTTGTTTGCTGGGTTGGTTTGGTTTAGCATCTAGGTTACTTTTTTTGCTTCTTGCTTCAAATTAAACGCCAATCCTTTTGTGGAAGCCATGCTTTTGTCAAACTACTACTATGCCAAACTACTTTCAGCATCACAGCTAAGGTTATAGGCTCTGTTAGGTGGCAATTGTGGCTGCTTTTTTTTCTTTCTTTTTTTTTTTTTTTTTTTTTGCATACTTTCTACTTTGCAGACTGGGATAATAGAAGCACAGAATGGTAGGTGTTAGAAGGGACCTCAAGACATCATCCAGTCCAACCCCCTGCTAAAGCAGGTCTGCCTAGATCCGGTCACACAGGAACGTGTCCAGGCAGGTTTGGAAACCTCCAGAGGAGAATCCACACCCTCTCTGGGCAGCCTGGGCCAGGGTTCCCTCACTTTTGTCTTCTATTTTCTTTGTTTTGTCATTCCTGAAAATACTTCCTAGCACTCTGCTTTTTTCAGATGGGTTTTTAATAACAATAAGTTATTTTGCTGTTGTATTTTAGCTTTGCAGTTCATTTCCCTTCACAAATCCTGTCAGTATTTGACTTCACTTAGCAGATATTCATTCTGTTTCAGGTAAACGCTGCACAGAGCTCAAGTCATACTATGAAACAAGGCAAAAGACAGCTGGAGGCTTTTTCATTAAGATTTGCCTTACTGAATATTTTGTTTTCAGGTGATATTGGTGTACACGTATCCCATAAGCACGTTTAAGTCCTTGTGTTTCCCTGTGCTTTTGATTCAATTTAGTGTAGTGTTAATTAAAACAGAACATCTTTTCTTGGTGCTAAAAGACTATGCCTTATGCTCAAGGGTACAACCAGTCAAAACTACTGCTATTGTGTTGCTGCATCTCACTTGGCTTAATACTTTTCTATTTGAACAAGGAAAGCAGGAAACAACTGCAAAAAGAAAAAAAAAAACCTGTGTTTAGTGCTCAGAATTACTTTATTGATGAGCAGTAGAAATACTGGTGCTGACACAGGGTTGGGTGGGTGGATGGTGAGTGGTGGTGTGGGTGTTCCATGTTAGGCCACTTATGGGACCACAGCCTGAATTCTGGCAACACTGACAGATTAAACTGTTTGTGGGGTTGTGGTGTAAAACCTATAGCTTCCTGTTTAAATAGCTAGATAGCCTGTAATATACCATCAGTTGTCTATTATATTAACGTGTATTTTCATCCGGACTAGTTTCAACATTAAACAGACATCTTTCTGTGCTTTGATGGTAAAGATGCTATCTCCAGTGCTTGTAAGGAAGGAATTTGCTTCTGTATCTGTGCAAGCTTCTGACCATCTTGTTAGGTGCTAAGTTTATGTCCTCCTGCTCTTTGGAGGAGGTTACATTTCCAGTCCCTTGAAATGGTTTGGGGGAGGAGGCGGGGTTGTTCCTGTGTTTTTGTTTGGTTGGTTTTTCCACTGGAGGTTACAACAGAAACAATTTATCTATAATTTGGAGTTTGTGCAAGCAGTCTTATAAGATTAATTATAGCATTAGAGTAAATGAAATGACACCTGTTTTATCCCGATGGCAATATGCAAAGCATAACTCTCTTCACCATTACCCTTGTCATACGTGACAGCAGGGTTTTTAATACTACCTGGTGGTTGTTGAAAACCTATAAAATAGTGTTTACAGTATGAGCAGGATTAACCTGGAGATACCGTGACAAGTGGGTGAAGTATGTAGAGTTAGTGTTTCATCTTGCATTCCTCAGTGAGGCAATTGTATTTTAAAAGCAACTCTGATGTTACAAGCTTACTCCCCACAGCCAGAGTCTCTGAAGAGACTTACCAGGCACTCCAATGTGGATGCCACAAAGGCAAACAATTCTTGTGTTAATGATAACTTTAGAGCTAGCCTGAAATACCCTATGAAACTACCTTGCTGCACTGGTTTCATCTTTGCTTATTCTTCCTGAAATCAACAGAAGATCAAATATCCAGGCTGTGAATAGTTCTGACTTAGCTTTTGGGTGGCTGGTGGCAGACCAAAGACTGTTGTCTTTCATACCTGTTAACTCTGAAGCCCAAAACAAAGCAGCATCACAGAGGTGTGTGTTGAACTTCCTCAGAGCTGTTTGCTGCATCAGAAAGTTAATAAACTGATGTATTCCGTTTCTGTGAGCTGACCAGCATGTGCAGCAGCAAAACTGACTGTGAGTAAGGTTAATATTCATCTACATAGAGCACCTTTATGAAAGCCGTCTGTCAAGCTCTTTTCTTCCAGAATAAGATGAAACATAGAAAATAGAATAATTTTTTAACCATCTGGGCAATGTGATGTTAAGACTTGAGGAGTGTGCTCATGGGTTTGAGTTGACTTACACCTCATTATCAAGATTAGAAAGTATTGTGGGCTCTTCCAGATGCTCTCATACATATTTAATGATCTTTAATTACTGCAAACTGAAAATTTCATGAATTATATTTACGCAGTTTGTATATATAGCAGAGAAGCCTGAAAGATGCCCATGTAGACTTAAGGGATAAGTCCAATTACTATATTTTTGTTCAGAATGTATAGTGTACTATGTCTTCTAATTAATACCTTAAAAGTGCTATTACACTAAGGTTGGGATTATTTTTTTTTTCCCATTTAAGCTCTCAGCACTGTCACAGAGTCCCAGAATGGTGGAGGTTGAAAAGAACCTCCAGAGCTCATCCAGCCCAACTCCCTGCTAAAGCAGGTTCCCCTGGATCAAGGGGCACAGAAACACATCCACGCAGGTTTGGAAACCTCCCAAGGTGACTCCACATCCTCCCTGGGCAGCCTGTGCCAGGGCTCCCTCACCCTTGCAGTAGTTTTTCTTTGTGTGGAACTTTTTGTGTTCCAGCTTTGGTCCATTACCCCCAGTCCTATCACTGGACGCTACAGAAAAAAAAGTGTCACCCTATCCTTATTTAGATGTAAGATATTTTCACACTTTCTCCTATAGTCTGTTAATTTTTCCCTTATTTGTGTTGGCTCCTACATGGTAAAGGGCAAAGAGAACAATCAGTCTAAGGCAACAAATATTGGCAGGGAGACTTGAATACCTGTTGTGTTTGAACTTGCTTCCAGCTTTCCTTTTAAAATAAAAACAAAAAATCAAACCACTGCCTTTTCAGTTGGCATTTGCTTAATATGTGTGATAACTAAACTTTTAAATATGTTTAAGTTACTTTTTAAACATTTCTCAGTGTTATTGCCGTTATATCAAGAAAGGTACAAGAAAACAACTGTAATTTCTTAGTGAATGCAGATGAAGGCTCAGGCCACAACATTCCAGTTCTAACCTTCAAGGGAATGTTAATCTCCTGAAAATCTACCGGCAATTTAATATATAAAATTTCTGTCGTCTCAATCTTTGCAGGAGCTTAGTTTGAACTTTTGTATTTGGGGCCAATTTTGGATTATGAGCTTAGTACATGCACTTTAAACCTTTCACATTTTGTTTTTTATAGTTCAGTGAGCTCTTCTGAAACTCTGCAAAAGCAGCCATGCTGGTTCCCATTGACACTGTTGAGCTCAATGCCCTGTCCCCAGAGGATCCTTAGGTGCAGCAGCCCTAAACCTGGTAGTGAGACCAGGAGGAATCTGCCACAAATTTTATTCAACTTGTATTATAATGCAGGCTCACATCTCTGTTTCAGTGGGGTTTGGGATCAAATGGTATCTGAAAGGTCTGAAAAACTGTCAGCCATTGGAAACGAATTTCTTACATTGAAATCTGATAGGAAATGTATGTGGGAATAAAAGCTCTTAATGAGTTGGGAAATGCTTTCCCTTGAATGTCTTCTAGAATGTGAAAAAGATAGAATTTTTGAAGAGGCAAATACGGAAGATCAAGTAAGTTGTGACAGACCTTTCAGCTACCACGGCAGTTACACTGAAAGCCATTGGGAAGCTACGGCACCAACTAGTTTAATAAACTGCAGAAAAACTTATTTACTGCAGCATCTTTTATTTTAAGGTTATTGCAAACTGCCTTGTAAAAGCTACCTATTAGGATAATTTTGTTTGTTTCTGAGGTACATTAACCTTAATTAAAGGTGGCATAACTTTTTAGGGTGCTGGCTGAAAAAGCTCCAGCATCGCTGCCAGGCAGCTCAGATGTTTTTGTTGTGCCCACTGATGCAGCTGGGTTTGATTCTGTTCCCTCCTAGAGTGAGTATGTTGGGTACATCATTATCCAACCAGCGTTGGCATTAGTTGGAGCTAATCTGTGAAGACATTTCCCAAAGCAATCCATAAAACAAGGGAAAGGTTTCCCAGAATTGAAAATGTCACTTTTTTTTTTCCAAAATACCTTTCCTCTCCTCTTCCTTTGGCTTCCACATACACTGTCTCTGCCTCAAACCTGTTCAGTACATTTAAAAGTTGCAGCTTTACTAGTTTTTCCTAACACTGTTGTGAAAAATCTATGATGCTAAGTTTATGATTACCAGAAGCATAACTGCTGTTACAGAGGGAGTGTAAACTGCTACCTGTTGTTCGGATTCAGCAGTACCTGCTGAATCCACCACTGCATACGGTGGTACACTGCTCTTGGTTTGGCTTCTCCTGCTCTCTCTTGCTTACTGAGTTTTCCCCCCTGTTTGAAACACACTGAGTTTCTAAGCTGGTGAAAAAGCCCAAAGTGTGAAATCTTTTTCGGAACACCTCTAAGGCTTTTATCAAAGGCATAGTGATTTAGTATTTACATGAGTGTGGTTTCAGCTGAGATCGGCATTGCTGGAATCCCAGGTTTTATTGTCTTTGAAAGCTCTTGTGAGGAGTTGAAAAATCGAGGGAAATGAGGAGAATGGCCTAATTCAAGCCTCACCTTGAAGTTACACAAGTAAAATTAAGTCACCAGAGAGACTGTGAGTAGCTTGGATGCACGTGGCTTAACAATTATTCTTGCAGTCAGGCCAGCTTTGCTTAACATTTCTACAGCTCTGAAATGTAAATGTGGAGAAGTGACTAACATACATGTCACCCTTTTATTATGGACATCACAGCTTTCTTACTTTGAAGCTATGAAAGAGGCTTTCATTCCCTGCAATAAATGTTTCTTGAGATGTTGAGAGTTTGAGTTTTAATTTTTCAAAAAGCAATTAGCTGATTAGTTTCTTGATTTGATGAAGCAAATGAGTAGTTGATTGTGTTTGCTTGGTAATGACTGAAGTTAGAAGCAGGTTAACAATAATAATAGGTGAGATTTTAAACCTTCTTGAGGTACCAGGTTTGTGATAAATCTCTGAAGTTTGACAGTGAGACACTTGTGTCATCTATTAACTTATGCTGCTACTGCCTGAAAAACAGCTGTGTAGTTGAAGGAAATAATAACACCAGGCCTTGACAAATGAGTCCTTACTACAAGGTGAACTAATCAGTGTTTTTGGATGTGCATGCTTATCATTCTGTCTTGCATCCTAGTTTTGCATGTTGTTCAGAGGCAGCAGGTGCACAGCCTATTTAGGAGACACTGAAACTAGTAAAATAAGGGTGGAGTCCATGTGTGATCCTATCCAAAGAGCAGGAAGATAACTTGTCTATAAGGCTAACCTGCTTTCATAATATTTAAAATGAATAAGGTGGAAAGTATGATGATACAATTTTCAGTAGTGGCTGATATAAAGGTCATCTCTCAACCTACCAGAAGCGTTAAAGAAATCAGTCAAAGAACATAATGGTGCCAGAATTTGTAGGAAGTGTGATGTGCTATTAAAACAGAATATTAAACTATTTCTTCAGCCAAAAGGATTGCTGCAGTGCAAGTCTTTTGCCAGAGTTAACTGGGGTAAGCAGTCTTAAGGTTGTCTGGATACATAACCCGGCTTAAAGACTAAATAGAACTGTTTCTTAGGAGTTTATTTTGTGAGACACCACAAGCTGATGTAGCATTTCATCTTTCTCACTCTTCTACCTTCTCTCTTACCCTTTGTCCAGGTCTTGCTCACTTGTTTGCATGGACTTTGTTCTTCAGAGCTTTCACTGGGCTGCTGAAACCTTCTATCGTATCTGAATACGTCTATGTTTCACATTGAGTAGTTTTCTGCTGTTGAAGTAACTTTAAGTAACTTACAGAGGAGTTTGGTGAGGATGGTAGTGATGGAAGGTGAGCAACTGGCACAGGTTTGAGGGACTGAGAGCCCTCTGTTTGGCAATAGATGTTAGATTGGCTCCCCTTCTGAAGCCGTGATGTCCCCTCTCTGCAGAATGCCTGGGTGAAGGTTTTTAATGTTACCTTTGTGGTGGTGATCATCAGACAAGATGTGTTATACATCACAAATTGTCTTTGAATATTTCATCTTTTCCTGTGAGAACATGTGACTTCAAGGAACTCTCATATCCTGCCTGCGGGCTCTCTTAAAGGTATTTCGCAAAAAGAAGTTGAACAAATACTAGCAAGACTTTGAGTTCACTGGGCAGTCCATGGATGCAAAACCTGCCGTCGAGATATACTCTCAAGAGACAGGTTAAAAAATGTGATGGAGATCATACTGCTTATATGCAGCATGCACATACCTTTTGCTCTGCATAATGGAGATAGCATCTAAAAACCTTCTTCAGTAGTTGAGGAAAAGCAGGTCATTGCAATGCAGGATGTTAATCACCAACCAGCATACCAAGATAAAGTGGCTTGTTGGATATGGGATGTATGAAGAACATCATTTTATCTAAGGGTGCAAGTATCACATGTTAATGATAGGTAAATTGGCTTTGAGGGTGTGGAGAGAAATGAGAATAAACACTAGCTTCTGAAACTTGTCTGTGTCTTCCTTCTGCAAAAGCACAGTTTAATAACAGAGGAGTAGTTCTGTTAAGGATTTCAGTTTCATGTTGCTGCCTGCTGTGACCAGTATTGTTGATCATGGGCTTTCTTGTTCTGTTTCAAGCAGCAAAAGGCTTTAAAAAAATGTCAGTGGAAGAAACTTCCTTTTACTGTATTATTTAAAGGTAGCAAGAAGTCTGCAAGGTGCTGTGCCATAATTAAGATCCGTGGTCTTTGCCTGAGAGATTTTCAGTCGGAGTTTATAAGGTGCTGTAAGGTGAAAGAGCAAGTACAGGTGACAGAAGGAAAGAGCAGAGATGAAGGAGGATGAGGATTATAATTAACATGATTAGACGGGAACATATTTCGGTGATTCAGCTGAGGTGCTGAACCCCGTCTGGAGATTATTCACTGTAGCCCCTCGTCATTGCAGTGTGTGAGGGTGTTGCAGGGTGCCTGCTGGGTGTGATTGGTGTGTCATGTTTATAGGTATCAGTGCTTTCCAGGTTCAGCATTGGAGCATAAGAACACGGGACTGGGCTTGGTTATGTCAGGCCCCTGTGTCTGTAGGCAGTGACTCTGATTGCAAGTGGCTGGGTGCTTTTTTTTTTAATATCTCCATTTGTCATTGGGTGGGTACCTTGGACGGGTGTCAGTGTTATCTGAAGCTTTTATTTTGTTTTCCCCGCCTGTGCGGCTTAGAATTCCCATACATTCCAAATATCCTGATTACTCATAGTATGTATTCCATTGCTCAGCGATGAGCAGGGCTTTCCAGCTGACTGGGAGCCTGTGGGGAAGAAGAAGCCCTTTTCTACACGCTTGCACCTAAATTATTTTAGATGGGACTTGAATTTCTCCAAGCAGGTGCCCCAGGACTGACAGCTGGCGTAGTATGATGCAGTGTATCGCAACTGTGGCTGGGCAAAATGTGCTGCAGATGGTAGGGGCAGCTTTCCCTCTGAGCGTGTGAGGCATTGAGAGTGCAGTAAGAAAAGCTGTCAAAGTGGTACCATGCCTAATGGTTCTTTCCCCAGAAAAAAAAAATCATAGTGCCTTGTATATGCTGATTGTCCTTCAGAAAAACCTCAGTGCTCTTTTTTGTTTTGAAAAGAGTGCATACTTTAAAGCTGGACAGGATCCATCCCGTCAGAATATCTCCAGAAGTGGAATTTGGCAATAGTCCTGTTTCTATTCTGTAGCTGATGGGTGGCTGTCAGACTGCATGAATAAATTTGGTGTCTGGAGGAAGTAATGGTGTATATAATCCTAGTGCTTTAGGAGCAGCACTTGACACTTTCTCATTTCTTTGTAGAGCTTGATCTGCATACAAAATGTGTGGTGGATGTGGATGCAAACAAGGTTATTCTTCATCCTGTAAACACCAACCTTTCAAAAGGAGATGCCAGGTAAGATTTTTGAATTAGGAAGGTCAGGTTTCATCAATTACAAATATGAGGCTAATAACCAGGAAATGTAGCCCTTGATAGAGGGCTTTCAGTTTAAAGAATAATATATTTTCTTTTTGCAATGTAATTGCCATCATCTATAATAAAATAAAGCTGATTTTACCATGCTGGGAAGATGTTTAGTAGAAAACCTACTGCTTACTGTATTTGCTTCCTGTTCTAAACAATGTGTGAGCAATTAGTGGGTGTGTGAACTGTTTCATTTCTTCTTGTATGCTATTATGGAACAAGAGTAATTTAAATCCACAAAATCATTTGAGCGGGGCATGGTTTGTCATTTTGGAATGAAATTGTCACTATTTTCTCATAGTGAGCTTGCTTGGATTGTGTAAGAAAAGGATTAGGGACATGCTGGAGAGATGTAGCTCTAGGAGTGTCTTGACAGTGGGGCATTACATGAACCGAAAATACTTGGAAAGGTGGTTAAGGATAGGGACCAATTTATGTTGGAAGTGGCATCAATTTGTTATTGTGAAGCTGAAAATTCCTGTAATAATTAATAAGGGTTAAGGTTGTGACTACTTAACTTACTGCTTGTTTGCAAGGGGAGGAAATGAAAAAAACATATGCATGAAACAAAATATCAGGTGCATGAAAAGGTAGAACCTGTTATTGGACATCTACAGTCAGTCATGATCTGTTTTCTGGAATCAAAAAAAGGTGGCAGAGATGAAAAAAATAATCAGTACATACACAGAGAAGCTGATCTGTTTGTCAGTGGTTAGTACGAGTATTCTGTACCTGATCTCTGACCGTTTCAACTGCTCAAACCCAAGTGGTAGTAAACAGAAAAGCAGAGATCATAGGTGCAATATGTACTTTTGTTGTCATCAGCTGAAAGACCTTTTACAGACAGTGGAACTAGAGCTTTAATAAGTTACTTAAAATAAAACAGACTGTGTGTGGTGGGGTGTTTTTGTTTGTATCAATATCTGCCTCCTCCAGAAACATGTGTATTGTTTAGCTGCCAAATACCTATGTTGATTTGAGCCTTTAAAAGTGCTAAAAATGGCAGGAAATGGAGTTTCTCAGAAGCCCAGTCAGCCAGAGCTTTCTTAAGAATGTTATTCATGGTTTCTCTAAAACATGGCAACCCCTAATTTATGTTTAAAAAATGTTCATACACAGCCATGAGAGAATGCATCATGCAAATCGTGCCTCCTGGCAAGGGAGGAATCAGTTGGCAATTGCGTTGATGTCCCAGACAAGATGGTGAGCCTTGTGTGAGAAACCAGAGGGCCAGACTGAAGAATACTTCATTTGCATTTTCACAAATACCCATTGCTAATCTAAGCAGGAAGCATAGTAAATTTATAGGGAGCGATTTAACAGAACAGGGAAAATTGGAGGCCCATTAACAGCACTAAAGGTTTGCCTGCAAACAGTGAGACAACATATCTCAAAAACATAGTGGGAGCAGTGAGAATTTAGAGCAGGATTCTTTCTATCTAGCATGTAATACACTTGAGAGAGGCTGCCACTAAATTGTCTTGGCTTCTGCAGCTCCATCAGAGGAATTTTAAATATCAGCTCAAGGAAAAGGTTAGTTTTAGTTCCAGTTTTTCTAAGTTTGAGGCTTAATTTATACTCAGGTTCTGCCTCCGTTTCCAAATTCACCATCAGCAGCTTTGCGTTTTGCTATAAAATCATTCATTTTGATGTCAGACTCATCTAGTGTCTAAAGCAAGCTGAAGGAATTCTGGCAAGCCTAGAGTGCTTTTAATTAAACAGAAAAATAAATAATATTGCAAATGCACTCTTCAGATGCTTGCAAAGCAGGAAAAGTTTGAAAATCTTAAGTTTGAAACTCTTTGCTGCATTTCTTATTAAGATGCCAGGGTCAATTTAGGAACTCGGAATAGAATATTAGAAACAGAAAAGTGTGCTGTCACATCCACTCTGGTCATGACTCAGCCATGCTCTGGCAGGGAGTGACATTGGAAAAACAACCAATGACTTTTGGAAATATGCATGTTTTCCCACTTATATCCTCTTTGGTAGAAACCAAGTCTAGGAGATGGGTAGGGGTAAATAAATTGTTTGTTGGCTGAATTAACCTGTGTCACAGTTACACATACTTGTCTTGTTACCCCAAGGTGATCGTCAATGGGCCTGAGATCTACATAACGTGTCTATCCATCTGCAAAAAATCTCTACCAGTCGGATCAGTTAAAATGGCAAATACCTGACATATTGTATTCAGTTGTCTCTGGGTTAAAGAGGAGAAGCAGACTTTGGAGTTCCTAACTGATACACTCATCTCTCCTCCTGATTTCCCATGGGACCTGGCAATGAATGTGTACAGAAAAAGTCAGAAATGTCCACTGTCTTTAAGGATTTCATGTTTTGACAGCCAACTTGAGGTGTGAGGGAACTGACTTGCAGAGACAGCAAACTGTGTTGGTGTAATTGCCATTGAAATGTTTTCCTGTCTTCAGAAAAGGAGATTCTCTAGCTGTTTGAAATTTTGCATTAAAAACTGAAGAATGTTTTGAAAATCCAGGTGGTAACTGATTGACCTCACTTATCTGCTGCATCTGCAAACTGAATACATTATTTACACATTTATTTCAGAGACCTGAGTATTTAATAAATGCTCTCAAAAAAAAAGAAGTCTTTCTTCCTGTGTGACCTACTCTAGGCAGTCCTGCTTTAGCAGGGAGAGTTGCACTAGATGATCTTTCGAGGTCCCTTCTAACCCTTTTTAGATTCTGTGATTCTATGTGATTCATGGAATCACAGAATCCTAGGATGATTGTGGTTGGAAAAGAACTTAAATATCGTCTCGTTCCAACCGCTTGCCATGGGTAGGGACATCTTCCACCAGGCCAGGTTTCTCCAAGCCCCATCCAACCTGCCCTTCAACACTGACAGGGATGGGGCAGCCACAGCCCTCTCTGAGCAACCTGTGCCAGGGCCTCACCACCCTCACAGCTTGGAAGAACTTCTTCCCAAGAGCTCACCTAAGTCTCCTTTCTTTCGGTCTGGAGCCATCACTCCCTTGTCCTGTCACTCTAGCCCCTCTCAGGCTTTCTTGTCAGACTCTTTAGAGACTGGAAGTTGCTCCAGAGCCTTCTTGTGTGCAGGATGAACACCCCAAATTCCCTCGGTCTGTCTCCATGGCAGAGGGACCGCAGCTCTATAACCATCTTTGTGCCTTCTTCTAGACCTGCTTCAACAACTCTGTTGTCCTGTTATGTAGTCATGTCCTTCTTATGTTTGGGACCCCAAAGCTGATCACAATAGTCCAGGTGGATTCTCACCAAAGCAGAGCAGAGGGGCAGAATTCCTTCTCTCAGCCTATTGGTAACGCTGCTTTCGATTCAGACCAGGACAGGGTTGAAGCCCAGAAGGGGCTGCAAGCTCACATTGCTGGTTCATATTCAGATTCTCATCTACCAACACCTCAAAGTCCTCCTCCTCAGGGCTGCTTTCAATCTCTTTTCAGCCCAGCCTGTATTTGTGCTTGGAATTGCTCCAACCCATGTGCTGGACCTTGCCCTTGACCTTGTTGAACTTCAAGAGGTTTTCACAGGCTCACCTCCTAAGGCTTTCCAGGTCCCTCTGAATGCCATCTCTTGCCTTCCCACTGCATCACACAGCTTGGTATTGTCAACAGATTTGTTGAAGATGCACTCAAACTCGCTGCCCATGCCACTGACAAAGATATTAAACGTAAGGCAAGGATTTTCATACGACATCAAAAATCTAGCATTGTACTGTTAGCTATTCCTTAACCAAGAAATGACCCTTCCTGAGAGAGAGAAATGAACCAGTTATTTTATTGAGCAATCCTTAATAGTGCTGTGCAGGTTTCAGTAACCTGGTCACATACAAAAGATCAATTTTTAAGTCTTATCTGATGGCCTCCAGGCTAGGTCAGCTTTGTTACTAGCCCTTGACCTATGGGAGGGGTGGGTTTGGTTCAGTGGAGGTCTCAAATTAAAATGAAAATGATACCGTGTGGAAATGGTCAATTGTTTCTTCACTTGCTTTCCTCAAATTATTTACTACAAAGCCTTGAGACACACATTTGTCACAAATTTCCCCAAATGACAGGGATTCACTGTAAATGAATAGTATCATTAGCATGACTTGTTGACTTTTTTGTTTGCCATATGTAGTTGAGTCTTCTGTCTGTTGCAAAGGTCAAGGCTGAAGTTCCTTTATCAACACGGGATTTACTGTGTGCAGCAAAGATTACTCACAGCATTATTACTTGGTGGTTAGGGCTTGAAAGAGGGTGTGAAGTCATTTCATTGAAGTGAATAGATAAGTCCTAGGCAACAATTGGAATGTTTATAGGAATTAATTTTTGGAAAACCTCCAAATAGACTCCTAATTTCTGTAGGTTCCTTTATAGCTTTTTGTTTTTTTACTATCAATTTGTTTATGCTGTCATTTTACACTTCCAAAACAAGACCTATTAAAAAGACTTTGAAAATGTTTATTTTGGATAGGCCAGACAAAGGAGTTCTATTATATACTGTAGATGTAACTGTAATCGATGTGCCAACTGATACAGACTCAAGGATCACTTGTGTATTAGTGTGGTACAGGCCTATGAATGAGCCACGACATTTGTAAAACAAGGCATTTATTAAATGTGCCCAACAAACCACCTCTGAACCTTTTTATAAAAAAGAGAACATGCTTAAAAATGAAAGGAGTGCCAACTTCTGTGTACTGTTTTTGTCCCAATTTGTGGTTTATAGATGCGTTCTCTCTCTCTTTTTTTCAGAAGAGAGATTCCAAAGAGAGGCACAGGGTAAAAACTGACTCGAGCTGACAGTTGTGTGTGTTAAATCATGCTGAATTTTACCTTTTCAGCTATTGTAATAGTTTTATAATTAGTGCTTTCAATATCTTTCAATAATTGAATATCTTTATAAATATTTTTAAGTGTTTTGCTTTTAAGATATCTATCCCTGGGTTTAAACCCATTTACTTGTGTATATCCAGCCAGACAGCCATTTTATTCATGAAGTCTTGATACTTAAACTCAATTTGATTGCTTTCTGAAACTGAGAAGGGACAGACTATTATCTTAAGACTTGAAGATTTTTGTAGCCTTTCAATACTTGAGCTTGATGATATCTGCATTGATAAGGAACTGGATGAAGCCCAAGTGTATTTTACTTTTGTATAAGATTCTCCTGCCATTCCAATTCTCATTTTCTTTGACAAATAACAGCTCTGAAAAAGGTTGTGGAGGTAAAGAATTTTGGTCTATTTTCCTTGTTATTAAAACCAAGGTCACCTTTTAGAGCCATAGGTAAATGACCTTGGTGTGGCTTCTCTTCCATAATAAACTTAAAGACTGTTGAGAGAATAAAACTAACACTCACAGTATTTAGAGAAAAAGAAATAAGTATGTTATAAATTGCTGGTTTCAGATGAGTAATGGACTTCAGGCAACCTTTGAGTTGAAATAAACATCTCAGCATGTTAAAACTTTCCATAACTTATCCTTGGACTGAAGTTTGGGTTTTTTTTTTCTTCTTATAACACTGAAGAACCTTTTTAATTCTTTTGAAGAAGTAATGAAGATTAAAACCAAGATAGATGGAATGCTGTCAAAGGTTTAGCTATTGAAAAAAATGGAACCGGAATACAGTTACTGGAGTCTGAAGGACTAAGTAATGTTAGTTCATTCATTTGGAAGGGTTAAGTGTGAAGTGGATGAATGGTAAGAAATGCATGCAACTTCTAAGTTTATTTTTTTAATAGCAGGATTGGAAGAGCTTACTAATTGTAATATGCTGCCATGGTGCTGGGAATTAAGCACACCCTTAGCAGGTATACATTATTTGGTCTGCAGAGAGCACAGGCTCTGATGCTTATGTGACTTTAGTGTGACTCCAGAACTTTCCTTAAAGCTGACTAAAAGCTGAGAGTAATTCACAACTTCCCTCTTGTGTGAAGTATTAGAGATCTCATGCTCTCTTGATAAAAATGGAAAATGGTAATCTTAGTGTAGCTGATTACATGTGAAATGCCTGAGGTGAGGTGGTACACTTGTGCATAAGTCAATTTCTTTAGCAAATATGATAGTGTGTGTTAGTTGGGGAAAAATGCACATTAACCAGTGAAAACTTGCATTTACCAATTATAAATAATTGTTTGTGATGTGAATAAATGTGTCTATAACTTGTACAGTTCACTAAAATAGCTGTGGGATGGTAGGCAAAAATCCCAATTAAAAGAAGGTTTAACAAAACTTGAAAATATCATGATCCTTTTTATCTAGGTTATAGCATGTTTCAGTTTTTGCACAATTGATCAGTTCTCCTCGTATCTTCCAGAACGGGCAGCCAAGATGACTAGAAAGAAAATACTGATGTGATTATATAGGTGTTCTTGTCTGTTTGTATAAATATGAACTGGAAAAGCTGACTGGTGGGAGTAACCAGGAAGACTTTGGCTTTTAAAAATAACATGGACTAGCCAGGAGCACGTAGGGGTACACACTTCACTTTTTCTACCTTAGGAAAGAACGTGCTTGAATAGAAAATGAGGAAGATGCACAAAGGCAATGCTATATTTGCAGATTAAATTAATCTGCAAAACTCCTTGCCTCAAGAAAACGGTGAGAGGCAATTACTGGTACATAGTCATGGAAAAATGCTGATATTTTCTTGAAAATACACCAGGATTGTGCCTGGTGTGGTAAGAACCACTTGAAGAGCTGCCTCATCTTAGGCAGTGTTTTATGTGGATGTCCCCAGTTGTTCACAAATTTTATTTGGAAATGTCAGCTGTTGGACACAGACAGAAACTGAATATCGAGCTTGGTGGACCACTTGCGTGACATGGTACAATTACTGTTTGACAGCAAAGCAATTTAAAGGAGGAAATATTGTTGTCTTTGAAGATGGGTGAAAATTAATTTCATTGCATGTGCCTTTGTTTCTTTCCTGGCATTGTATTAATTCCTGCTGTGTTAAACTGCTAGAAATAGAAACAATTCAGATTGGGACGCGAGTGTGCGGAATCAACACTGGCTGCATAGTTGGCAGCGTCACCTCCTTACATTAAGGGAAAATGGCTTGCCATGTGGTTAAGCGTTCAAACTGATCTAAAATTCTTAACCGAGAATGAAATTTCTGGGTTAGATGTTAGTTCAGCTTTGTCTTACAGTGAACAGATTTACGCAATGTTTCATAATGCAGAAATGTTCCAGGAAGTTGTGAGGGGGAGGGAAGGAGCGTGTTTGTATTCTTGAGACTGATAGCTGACATCCAGGGAAGCCTGCCACTCTCAGCATCCATACTGGTGTTTGTTTTGTGGGCACAAAACAGCTCACAGGAAATTAATGTTTGCCAAAACAGTGTTATGAGACTTTCCTGTATTGCCGATCGTGCCTGTACAGCTCTATTGCATCTCTGTATACTCTCACTTCAAGCATGCCTTTGTTCTGTAAAATGGTGATTGTTTCTGATGAGCTCCCTTGAGTATGTGTTGCTGCTTTGTATTGATCAGATTACTGAACAGCATAAATAAGTTAGAAGAGGGGTGAAAAAATAAGCCTCACCTAAAATGGACTGAGTCATTTAAACGCTTGAATGAGATTATGGCAAAACCATAATCATGACTTTTTCAGGTTCTTATCAGAGTTTACTTCATAGGAAGTCATATTAAACCTATATTATGGAGCACGCTCTGAACATGTAAATTAAAGCTAGACTGCATCCAGCTGTCAGTCATCTATGATTTACCGAAGAACCTCTTCTGATATTTAAAAAAAAACAAATCTAAATACTTCTGATGAGTTGCTGCAGTACCTAGAAATAATTTTCTTTCTTAAAAGTTTGAAGGTCATGTCTTTGTCCTGGCAAGATCTTAAGTCATATAAAAATTGGAACAGACAAAGGATGGAGACACTGTCTTGAGAAAAGCAGGGCTGGCACACAAGGCTATCTTACTGTACACCTTCTGAGTCTTTTGCTTGCATGAATGAGGGATTATATTCCACAAGGAGGTGAATGCTTGCTATATAAAATACTGATCTTGTGTAAAATTGAGAAGTAGGAGTTCTGCAAGGAGAGAAGGGGGTTGCTGCACTTCAAATTGCGCTTTTGAGGAAGTGTATTTGCTACAGCTCACATGATTTAACTTGAGTAAAAATGAAAATGTATGACAAACACCTCCATAAATTCTTGTGACAGACAAAAAAAAAAAAGTGAAGAAAACTCTGAACTGTGCTTGTGTGTGGCAATGTGCTTGCAGACAACTGCATAGAATCATAGAATCACAGAGGTTGGGAGGGACCTTTAGAGATCATCTAGTCCAACCCACCTGCAGAAGCAAGTCCACCTAGATCAGGTCGCATAGGAACATGTCCAGGAGGGTCTTGAAGACCTCCAAAGAAGGAGCCTCCACACCCTCCCTGGGCAACCTGTGCCGGGGTTCCCTCACCTGAACAATAAAATAGTTTTTTTCTTATATTTAAATAGAACTTTTTGTGTTCCAGCTTCATCCCATTACCCCTTGACCTTCCCACCAGTTGGGTCACACCTCTTTACTTCTGCTTTTTTATGCCTAACATAGCTATAGCAAATCAGGAATATCTGTTATTTATAATTTCAGCAAAAACTACTTTTAATACAAGCTGTACCCTCTTGAAATGAGAACTGGGTGGCCACACCATGACTAGGAATAATCTTTGACCACCTTATATTCCTTAGTGAAACATGAAAGGAGACATTTTCAGTCTTGTTTCTGATTGACCAAATTAACCTATTGTATTTTAGAGAAACAGTAAAGGTCATAAATGAAGAATTAATTTGGTTCACATATCATGTGATCTGAAGTATAACCTTAAATTTGTGTTTCATGGATTTCTAACTTCTGGTACGTTTTCCTTCTTAAAACTTAGTAAGTTTGCAAAGTACCTACAGCCTTAATTCTCCACTAAATTGAAGGTTTTTAATAGACTGTAATCGAGCAGTAGGTCCTGGAGTGCTCTTAACATTGTTGACCTGATTGCAGACAGTGTTTGGAGGATGGTGGTGATAGTTGCCAAGCAGCCTGTCCTTCTCTGAAGCTGGCAAAGGCTTCTGATTGTGAGTTATCTAAGGAGTGGACTTTAACTGTAAATAGAAAGTGTCTGTAGTCCCTTCCCACTGCAAAGCCGTATCTGCAGTAAGGGCCAGTTTCCAGAGTTTGGGTTTTTTTTAAAAAAAGCAAACAAACAAACCCACACCACAAAATAAAAATAAATCCCCAACCCCCCTGTTTGTGGTATATTGGAGCTGTAAGAATGAACATGTTAAATATTTGAGTGGAATGCAGCATTTATTTAAATCTCCGTAGCAATTTTGAGAGAACTGTCAACCGTTTTGGTTTTAAAGCTACACTGTATCTGAAGCTTGGCATATCAGGCCATTGAAGCTTCAAGGAGACTATCATGTGTTAATTGTTTCCTTGAGTTATTAAAACTATAGGCGAATCCATTTGCTTTAAGAAGAGTCAGTTGGAATTTGTCTTAGCGTCGTTTTTTTCTGGACTTTGGTTTCAATGGAACTAGGATATGACCTAGTGTTTTCCAGTTTAGGCAATGACTTTTTTGACTTTGCTGCAATGTAGATTTATCTCTTACGAAAATACTTTGAAAAGGCACAACATTTGATTTGGTTTGATTGTAGTATTTCTTTGAAATGGCAGAAATTAAGTTAAAACTCTGTTCGAGTGTATGAAAATAAGGGAATGACACTAAGAAATTATCTTGTTTGATCGTGGCAGTATAAACTAAACTAAACACTGGATGTATAATGAAAGTTTAGCTTTAAGTTTGAAATATTTGTTTCCTGTGTTGATCTAATATGTTAACAGAAGACTTAAAGGCTTTAAAGTGTATTTCCTGTTAACAAATCAAGAAAGATAGAGGATTGACCTAGTGGCCATAACTGTAAGGAGAAGTGAACAAGAGTTAGGGGAGCAAGTATATCTGCCTTTGGTGTTCTGAGTAAATGCTGCAACTGTGAACACTTCAGTGAAATTATTCCATCTTAATTTTCAGCTCTTAAATAATAGTGCTTCATGAGTTAAGTCTGTAAAAGGAATTTGACAGTCAGAATCATGTTGAATACTCCTGAAGCTGCTAGATTCTGTGGAAGGTGATAGATGCAGTTCAGGATAACTTTAAAAACCTCAGCATTGGAGTCTATTTGGAGTGTCAATGAATACCTCACACCTTCAGTGAGATTTCATGTATGTCTTGTAAGTTCATATCAATTTTAAGAAAATAGTTTATAGTGCATATATTGATGGTCGGAGGGCTGGAGTACCTCTCCTGTGAAGACAGGCTGAAGAGTTGAGCCAGGAGAAATCTAATGAAATTCAACAAGGGCAAGTGTAGAGTCTCGCATCTGAGAAAGAATAATCCCATGTACCAGTACAGGCTGGGGAATGAACTGTTAGAGAGTAGTGTAGGGGAAAGGGACCTGGGGGTCCTGGTGGACAGCAGGATGAGCATGAGCCAGCAATGTGCCCTCGTGGCCAAGAAGACCAATGGCATCCTGGGGTGTATTAGAAGGGCTGTGGGCAGTAGGTGGAGAGAGGTTCTCCTCCCCCTCTACTCTGCCCTTGTGAGCCTACATCTGGAATATTGTACCTAGTTCCAGGCCCTTCAGTTCAAGGACAGGGAGCTGCTGGAGAGAGTTCAGCACACAGCCACAAATATGATGGAGTGGAGCATCTCCCCTCTGATGAAAGGCTGAGGGAGCTGGGGCTCTTCAGCTTGTAGAAGAGGAGACTGAGGGATGATCTCATTGGTGTTTACAAATATGTAGAGGATGAGTGTCAGGAGGATGGAGCCAGACTGTTCTGTTATATCCAATGATTGGTCAAGGAGGAATGGGTACAAGCTAGAGCAAAGAGGTTCCAAAGAAACATAAGGAAAAACACTGTGAAGGTGATGAAGCACTGGAATGGGCTGCCCAGGTGAGTTGTTTAGTCTCCTTCTCTGTAGACAATCAAAATCCACCTGGATGAGTTCCTGTGTGACCTACTGTAGCAGGTCTTGCTTTGGCAAGATCGGACTAGGTGATTTTTCAAGGTGCCTTCCAACCCTTAAGGTTCTGTGGTTCTATTACAGGTTAAAGACTTGGGGTATTTCAGGCTGGAAAAGAGCATGCTGGGAGGTACTTTTTACAAGGGAATGTAACAATAGGACAAGGCATGATGTGTTCAAACTGAAAGAGGGGTGATTTAGATTAGATTAGATCTTGGGAAAAAGTTCTTCCTGTGAGGGTGGTGAGGCCCTGGCACAGGTTGCTCAGAGAGGCTGAGGCTGCCCCATTCTTGGAAGTGTTCAAGGACAGGTTGGATGGGGCTTGAAGCAACCTAGTCTAGTAGAAGGTGTCCCTGCACAAGGCAAAGGAGTAGGTATGAAATAAGCTTTAAGATCCTTTCCAACCCAAACCCTTCTGTGAAATAAACTAATCTGAAGGTTCAGAGTTGAATATCTGGGGCAGGACAGGCTTCCCTGCTCTCTTGAGAGGGTGGTTAAATGCCTCATGACACTTTTAGTGATTGTAATGCATATACTTTTATAGTCAACTGAATAGCTGGGTAAATAATGTCATGTATAGTCTTCTGAATTCTTTAGGTTTTGAAAAATGGAATATAAAAGCTGTCAGGATTTGTCTCCTAAATATTATATAGGCTTATGAGAATTTAAGTAAAGGAAAAACCTTGTATCTCTTAATGTCTTAATCTTTTACCTAAGGATCTTTGAACAAATTTTTGGAGTTGTGTACGTCAGTTTGAGGTAACTTATCCTTTTCTTTCTTTCTGTTGGTATTTTTAGAGTTAGATGGTAAAAAATGACGCTGTGACACTTGATGGTCCATCACATTTAAAGGAGTTAGCCTGATTCTGGCACCACCTTATAGCTCTGTAAAGTGGAAACTAACACTACTGGGTGAAGAGGAAATTGTTTGTATGTGTCTTTGTTTTCAAGCTCTTAGAGGAGGAAGGGAAAATTGCAATTGCTGTTACACCTCAAGATTTACTTCAATACTTGATACTCGTTTATCTTTTCAATTTCAGTAGATGGCAAAGGACTGATTTTTCTCCTGCTCCTATAAGGAGAAATCGACATTCAACATCTTGTAGGTATTGTTGTTTTCCATGAGCTAGGTCTTGAGAAATGCAGCATTTGTTGCATCCAACCCAGAGGGAAGAGTTGGAATGTCTGTCCTTCTTGAAAAGAGGCTAGGGAGGTATGTCTGTTCATGGCCTTCTCCTAACAGGCAAGTTTTGTTTGGGTTTGGGGTTTTTTGTTGATGTTGTCAGAGTGGTTTTTTGGTTTAGGATTTTTTTTTATGGTGTTTTTTCTGTAAGCAGGAAAAACTAAAACTTGTTGTTATTGCAGTTTTAGAGGTACTAAACTATCGTCTCCTAGTTCTAGTTTGCATAACAATAACTGTGTCTTTATCCATTGTTTTGGTATAGATCAGGAAAAACTTTTATTTCCTGTGCATTGTTGTGGTGTGCACGTTTTGTTCAGTGTTCTGGGATAATGCAAAATAACATTTTAATTAATGTTTTAAAGTTTGTGGCAGCTTCGATAAACATATGGTATCTTATAAAAATGCAAAGCCTAATTGTCCAGTCAATGCTTCTTTGAGGAGGGAAGAATCAGGAGAAGAAGTGATTTTTTTCTTTTGATAAGTGAATGTAAAGGGAGAGGGCTGGACTTTAAAGATAGCTGGGGAGAGAAAGGATGGACTTCTGGTAAGAGCAGTGGCTGCATTAAGGAATTTAAGTTTTGTCTTTATCATACATTTCTTGTCTGTTTGTGGGACCATCACTTCAGATAATTTTCTTCCAAGTCTAGCCTTTAAAACAAATATGGCATTTTTTTGGTTGACATTGAGTGCAAAAAGGGTTTCATTGTTTGGGGAGGGTGGTTTTTTTATTGTTTGAGGAGGGTGGATTTTGGTTTGGGTTTTTTTGTTAATGTTGTCTTTGGACTTTTTTTTTGTGTTTAAAGGGGTTTTTTTGTTTACGTTTTTCTTAACCAGGAAGCTTCCTGTGCTGCTGTACAGTTAATATAGGTCACAGAGCTTAGTGGAACCAGAACTTAGGGCCTCTACGTCGTGATAGTGATATAAAGAAAACCTACAGCTTAATGTGTATTGTCTGAGGTCCACTTAGTTTCATTTTTAGCCTTTTGGAACTCAAAATACCATTTCTTTCTCCTCAGGGTTTGTAGACTTTTTGCCAGCATTTTGTTCTTCAGCAGTTGTAGCTCTGCTGTGCTGATCAGACAAATAAAATTAAGAAACAAGATATTCACTCAGCTTTTGTCTGAATAGCCCTCCAGTGATTAGCACTTCCAGCTCTCTAAATTTTTAAAGCATTATTTGTGTATGTTTATGATCTGAATTTTACTTACACTTGATAACAAGTTTAATTACTTTAAAATAGTATCTAATATGAATAACTGATCAAAACATCATCAATTGTTTTATTCTTCTGTCCAGTCTCTTCCTCAGCTCTTCTGAACTCTTTGACTGGTATTTGTCATCAGCCAGCTTTCATCAGATAGCCTCTATATTTCTGGTTTCTTCCTGGAAGGCAGCTAGAGATGATGACTTTGCAGAGTTTGCAGTGTGATATCATGGGAAAGGAGAATTACAATGTACTGTGCATAAAAATGAACACTTCAGAGCGTGGGAGAAAAAAGAGGACTGATAAAAAGCACATGCAAATTTTGTGGCAGAGAAGAGAGAAATAGAGATGGTTGTGGGAGGAAGCAATTATCTGATTGCTTTACTCATCTACTGAAACCGCATATGTACAAGCTAAGACTTACAAGCATCTTTACTGCTTACAAGCTATCTTACTTAGTACCTGTACTGCCCACAACAGCAAGTAAGTTGTGCAGTAACTCCATGCTAAAACCTTAAGTCCTCGCCTCACTTGGGCCTGTGCAACTGCTGCCTGCAAAACTTTCACACCTAATACTTTTCTCTTCCTATCACCACTAAAATGCCTTTCTTTTCTGCTGGTAAGAGTTTAGTTGAATTGCAGGAAAAGCACTAGCAAGTTCTTTACAGCTTAACAAATGCAAGATTTATGCCAGAGTAGTAGAACCATGACAGGTTCACACCATTGTACAGGAGTACAAGAGATTGCAGAGTAAGAATGCTGCTGCATGTGGAGTAATTACTGCAGCATTTTGACTTAGGTTTGGAAGTAGGCATGGAATAGTCCTCCATGACCCAGCTTTGGTGACAGATAGTCTCATGATTATGTAGTGAGGCATTTTACTTGTGAAGGAGACAAGGTGAAACTGATACTGCTTGCTCATACCATGATACATATCCTGGCATAGTATTTTTGTGAAAGGGTGTTAAGCCTTTTGAACTAAGAATATTGTATACTTTGTAATCAAACATTTCATCATACCTGTGTTTTCCTTGACTGTACTTCTAGTCCCTGTTCAGGTAAAGTCATGCCAGAAACCTCCTTCCAGAGAACATTACTGAGATTCTGTGCAGGCTGCTTAACTGAGCAGGGAGGTCAGCTGCCTGCTTCCAGGTTCCAGGTTTGAGAGGCAATGTGGTCCCAAAATATTTTAGAATTGGTGTTGTAGTGACAGCAGGCTTACTCATGGTAGTCTTACACTTAGTAGTGTATGAATAGAGTTACAGTCTGATTCAGGCTGGAAGGAACCTCTGGAGGTCATCTAGTCCAACCCTTTTGCTCAGGCAGGGTTTTCTACAGCTGATTGCCCAGGACTATGTCCAAAGGGTTTTTTTTAATCTCTCCAAGGATAATTCATGTAGCTCTGTACATAAATAAAATCAGAAGTGGTTTACATACCGTGGAAGAGTGACTTTACTCGGTGACAGAATTTGGAAAACACCTACCTTACTGAGATGTGGTAATTAAGCTGAAATACTGTCACTGTATAACTTTATCCAAAATTGATATGTTTGAAAGTGAGAGATTCATTTCCAAGGCAGTAGTGATGTTAGCAGTTAACCTCTCACAAACTAAGTTACAATTATTAGCAAGATAAGAGCCTTTACCTTTTGCTAAATTATATTTAACAGAACATCCAGCCAGAAACTAAAAAAAATGAATCTCAGTGACTGAATGTTCATCTTAAATAATTCTTCTCTAAATGAAAGCTTAATTGATACTTCACGTTGGAATCAGACCCAAAGTGATTTCAACTTAAGGTGAATGCTCTTGTCTCAGTGCTGATCCGTTTCTTGTGTTTTAGCTCTTGTCTGCTTTGGCTTGTGTATAAATAGCCTTTGAAGAATGTAAAAGGTTCCAGCCTTCCTAAGCATTGATAGTAGGACATGGAGGGTTTTTGTTTTTGTTTTTTTTTCAATTGTGTATCATATGACCAATGCCTTCTGTGGCAACAGTCCATGGACTTTTCATCAAACCTGCTGGATTTAAAATAAAGGTTAGTCGTGACCTTTCACATTGATATCTCATCTGCAAACCCACGCTGCCCTGCTGTGGTCTCGCTCATGATTTTGCTCTGTCAGTGTGTGTCTGGGGTAATTCCCATCATCCTTTGTCCTAAATGATTGTGGATTTCTTTTTAATTATTTTTTTCTTCAGTCATTTGTCATTTGGGGAAGATCTTTCTTGACTCTTGGGGCAGTCCTAGGAGGATCTTCAGCACAGTAGTGATTATAACCTTAACAAAACTTGCCAGACATTATTTCAAGTTATTGTGGATTTTGAAATACTTAACATTTTCCTTTCTATTTTGAACATTAACTATGGTTTGGATCCTTGAACCTTGACAATAATATATGTTGGTAAAGTGTTTTTTAAGTGATACAGTCGCTCAGCTGAGTCCTGCAACGGTAACAAATGCATCACCCAATGTGACTGAAAGGGCTTCCTTTGTATGAACAGCCAATCCAGAGATGATTTATACAGGATTTTAGGCTTCCTAATGTATACTGATATTTATTAGACTAGCTGCATCCTGAAAAAAGGCAGTCTGCTCATAACAGTTGCTTCTCATAGTATCCAGAGACATAAATGCTTACATCTTTATGCTGAGTAGTGTACAAATGCTTGCAAACCGAAGTCCGTACTTCCAAAAGCTGTTAGTACAAAAAAAACTACAAAAGAAAGTGTTAGGAAAGAGAAGCTGTAGTTGCAATATATTCAGATAGACACTGCAGGTTTGGTAGAAAGAAGATTAGTGTTCAGGAGCTCATGAGTTCTGTTTATGCCTATACTTCATACTTGCAAATTCTGGCAGATATATTTCTGAAGACTTCCATCAGCACTAAGAAGTTTTAAAATTCTTGCCAAATTGCAATAGAAGTCATTAATCCTTGTTTATTGTCAGAGTTAATGCTTAGAAAGAGCTAGATGCTTTAGAGAAAAGTATTGAAGAAATCTATCCTTGCATAAAAATTAATTTTTATCACAGAAGAAACTCACTTGACAGCTTAGTCTGTCTTGGCATCTCTAGGACAACTAGAAACTAATTACAGCATAATCGTGGTTTTCTCCTGCTGTCATCCCCATCTGTATACAGCAGTTTATAAAATAGAAGAAAAATGAAGTCACCATAACCCCAGTATCTTTGCTGTTTTGCATATGATTATGACTGGGATTGTAACTGAAGGTTCTGAGCAACTTTTTAATCTTTGTATTTGCAAAGGACGGTAATGAAATACAGTGAGGTTTTCAGACTTGAAAATCTATGTATGTGAACCCAAAAAGAAGGAAATATCTTACAGTGAAACAGTTTCTAAAGGAATTTTTAATTATGATTTGAACAATGCCATATGAAGGCCTTTTAAAATCTATTTTAAACTTCAGATTCTATTAGAATACGGTAACAAAGGCAATATGTAAAATGAGTGAGCATGACAGTAGTACAGTATAAGATCTTCTTTCCTTCCTTAAAAGGAGATCTCTGGTTTATTATTTGAATTCCAAGTTGCTGCAGCCTATTCTTATGTGAGTCTCTTGCCGTGAATGCTTTGTATGGAATCTTTTTCCCTGCTAAACCAACTGAGTATATGCAAGTTGCAGCTTCTGCTTATAGGGCTCCTTTGTAGCCTTTTTCTGTTACATAATGGTAACTATTAAAAGAAAAAAAAGTCATACTGACAGTGCATCTGGATTTTTGGATGAGGGAGGACTTCCTGTCAGTCTCAATCCCTCTTGTTTAAGATACCCCAGTGGCAGATGGGATGGGACCCCAAAATGGCCTTGAAAACTCACTTTAGGGTGACCTTGTACTGTTGGTCTGGTGTTGCCTTAGACCAGGAAGAGCATGGTGACCCAGACATGCTCTCAACACAAAGCAAACTTGTCAGAATAGCCAATTCTGTTGCTACATGTTCTATAGAGATAATGAGCCTGTAGTCATCACAAAAGGATAAAGAAGAAACCATTTCAAATATTTTCTGTACTTGTAATCCAGAGACTTGTTCAGGAGGTACCTTTTTCTACTCTTCTCCTTTCCTTTTCATCCAGGTGACATGATGTGCAAGATGGGAAAGCAAATTTGGCTTGATCAGCGTGGATGATATACTTATTTGCGTTGAATATGTGCAGTTATTTGGACTTGCAAAGATGTGGGAATTGGCAAATAGGACACCAGATAGTGTTAGGGGGTTTTGATACCTTTTATATTTTGCATCACTGTTTTCATACTGACAGAATTAATTTTTGGTGGACCTGAGACAGTGGTGTGTGTGACAATTTAGAGTAGACACACTGTGGGTGTTAAATGAATCATTTACAAATTTTGAAGTACTTTGGGGAGCACACTTCTCAGTGTTCTTGTAGATTGGTTTGCTGCAAAGGAAGCCAAGTTAGATATTTCAGGTTACAGGCAGTTGTTGGGTGCTGTAGGGTAGTTATAACACCAAACTGTTGTGTGAGGCTGTGTTTGGGAGCTTATACATCATCCAAACTTTGGAGATAACTTGCTCTCATTAAAGCTTTTCATAATGGTGCTGAGCTGGATGTCTATTGAAGGATGGTAAGATTGGAGGGGGAAGCCTTTGTTAGGCTTTGTCTTATCGAGCACATCAGCAGTTAGCGTGTAATACCTTGTTTGGTTCATTCCTGTGGTTCCTGGGACATGCTACATACCTCATGCTGACTGAGAACCACTGCTGCAGGGGTTGTGTGTGTGTTTGTATATATATATACACACACACTCACACACACACTCTCTACCCCTCCAAATATCAGGTGTCACCTGCTGCCTACAGCCACTATTTCACAGTGCATCCTGCAAATATGACAGGCATAACCTTCTGATTGTGTTGAATTGCATTTCCCTACTCCTCTGAGTTACCACCTTCTGTTTCTTTGTCCTGTGTTGAGTCTAAGTAGCACTTTTCCACCCATGAACTACTGAATGCAAGGTACCTCTTTAAGATCCAGAAGGCCAATCCTAACTTTGAGCACTTCCTAGGAAGCATCAGAAAGCAGCATCTCCTGTCTTCCTGGGTGAATCTCCTTTGTTTTGGAGGGCACAGTTTCCCTGGCCTGATATATCTGCCTTATGTGGCCATGGATTTGTTCCTGGGTGTCTGCTGGTTGACATTTTCCCCTGAAGCTGTAAAATAGCTGCAAGTCTTTGAGTTTTATTTTAACCCTCCTGGAAGGTTTATCTTGCCATTTAACAGTTGAAACAATGCAGCCACAAAGAACTTCAAAGTGACTTTGCTTCCACAGCAGTAAGATCCAGGCAGAACAGGTTCCTTCCTGTAAACACTCACTTTCCATGGCTCAAATTCTTTATATTAAAGGTTGTCTTTATTAAGAATTACCTATTAACACCGTGTCCAGGAGTTTGACTGTGTATGATCCTCCTCGGTTGTGCTGTGGGAAAAGTAAACTAACCTTTACACGGTCTTGGACATTTGGATACACTGAATTGAATTGGGTTTATGTTGATTTTTTTTTTTAATGTCTCTGCTTTGTCATTTCTCAATTTTGATAATTAAATGTAGGCCTTGCACACAGACTCAGAATTTATATAATATATTTCTCTCATGAATCTCGTCTTCAAAATAGGTAGTTCTGTTTTATCACCTTATTAATTAGCAGTGGTTGAGGGCCTGATGCAGATAGAAATCTTATTTTTGACCAATTAAGTGCTTATTGCAGTGAAAGATTTAGTGCTGATAACTACTGTGGTGTCAGCAGCAAAGGCTGCTGGTTTAACACTGCTCACTTAAACTGTGAATCGTGCAAACTGAAAGGTAAATAGGTGGCAACGGAGTTGTTTGAAATGACAAGGATATTTTCTAGCAGACTGAGTGATGTTGATTAATTTTTCTCTATTCTACCTTATCCTACTTTTTACTGACATTGTCTGCTAATCTGCCAGCACTCAAGACTGTTTTGGTACCATGGAGATTTTGGCTGAGGATGATTGCTGCTGTCATTTGAGGTTCCCTGTTTAAGTGGTGTGTTAGTGTTGCAGTTTCCTTGACAGAAATGTGAAGTGAATGTTGATAGACTAATGCTTTCTATTTAGCTAAAACCAAAAAAGTTAAAATAATTTTGATTTCTACCCTTTGGTATTTCAAAATTAGGAGAGCTTTGGTTTCTTTTCGCAGTAGTAATTCCGTAAAAGCAAGACCATTTTCTGTACTGTAGCTCTGCATACTTGATCTTTGCCATGGTGTTTTTCATTCACTTATTTTATTGGAATCGTTCAGTAAAATACTTATTCCCATGATATAAAATAGAGTCTTTGTCACATAGTTTCAAGTCAGTACTCTGAAATGGCTTTAACTGCTTATTCATTGTTTCTTAATTATTTTGATTTTGTTGCTGATACGGAGAGCTCATGGAAAGGTTTAGAAGACACTTTAGCATAGGACTGAGTAAAAGGTGAAATTTTTGTGCATATGTGCTATCAGTAGATATTTTTCTCATTACTGAAATGACTATGATTTGCTCAAAGATATATTCACATCATAGACTTCAGAGGCTGAAGGGTCACAAATTCTGAAGTACTTCACATGCTGGAGATACTGCATGACTTCTGTGAGTGATAACAGTGCTGTCTGCATCATCAGAAGGGAAGGGTATCACAAAGCCTGAGCATATGAAACCTAAAAGTAATGAAATACACATCAGGAGTTTATGTGCACCATTTTGAACAGAAAAGGTTATGAACTGTTGGAGCAAACTATGTCAGGTAGCCATGGGTTCATGTTTGCAAGAATGTCTTTAAGAGGAGCTATGATGGCTCAAACACAGTTTGATGGGTGGTGTTGTGTTACTGCTGTAGCAAGGTCAGGTTAAATGTTTAGCAGTTCTTTCCAGCTTTAATATCTCAGAATATATACTGGACATGATGACGAGTCTTTAAGTATGTTGCATGGTTGTGGTACAGATAAAAAATGTCGGTGATGTATTGAATTTATTCAGTTTTAATGTACTACTAATTTGTTTGCAATTGCATTTAAGTCAAGTTTTACGTCGGCTGTGGGACTGACTCTGATAACCTCCTTGAAGTCTCTATCTACATTCAGTTCAAAAAGCTGGCTACGTTGGCATGAGCAACTTCTTTAAGTAACCTTCATTAGTTTGATGGCTGAAAGGAGGGCTTCAACTGGGAAAAGGCAGGGCAATACATTGCTATGAGGTCTTAAGAAACATGGTGTCCCTCCTCTTGCCTTCTTTCTAAAACCTTTTGATGCTGGACTAAATAAATTACTTGTGAAGCTCCCTTCCTTAGGCTGGCATGACAGACAGTAAAATATGTAGCAAGGAATGGGGGTAAGAAGGCCCTGAGCTTTGTCTTTGCTGCCAACACACACAGCCTTGGATAAGTTACTGTTCCCCTTTATCATATCCATACATATCCAATGCAAGAGACTTCAAAAGACTCTCTATTCTTTTCTGTTATTTAAAAAAGAAAAAATAGCTTCATGCTTAAGTAATTTCCTCATGAGTCATCTGGGTGGATTTTGTTGATTGCACAGGTAGCTTGAGTTATTGGCATTGAACCAGGTGAGAAATGCACTCACAAACAGAAACAGTGCCTAATCTAAGGTTTATAACTTTGTAATGTAGATTTTTTTTTAAAAAAATCAAAGGTATATGCTGTGATAGCTCAATAGGATGTGCTTAAGAATGTAAAGTGAGTAAATTCACTGGGCTTGAAAGTCTGCCTGCTTCATTCTGTATTGCTAATTGATAAACACAGTCTCTAGGCTCATTATTTTTAGCTAAGCAGTGTTATTTTTAATGAAGGTTTTCTTTGCATCGAGTACCAAAATGTTTTGATGTGTTTTCTTTTTAATGAATTTGTGCTATGAAGGGCTGTGTGCTATTTGAAAGGTTTTAGTATTGAATCTTGTCATTAGAGTCATTAAAAAATTATATTTAGCAGTTGAACTTAAAGACATTCCATTGGAGAAGAATAAATAGCTTGGTGAGGATACTAAGAGATCTGGTTTTGTAGCTAATTTCTATTGGGTTTGCTCAGTGACTCTTTTAGGCAGACAGAATCAATCGCCTACTTTTTGATGGGTCTTGACACAAGTTCCTAGGACCTTTGGAAGCCTTACAGATGGACTTGAGAGTTTTAAATTCTCTTTTGGTATCAGAACACTAGTTGAAACTGTATGGCAGCTAAAAATATCATATTAGGTATTCCTCCAGTTTATAATGTGCATTTATTACAAAGAAGCCATGGGGAATTGCAGCATTGGCAGCCTTTCAAGCAATCTCTTACAATGCAGTTTTATGCCTGTAACATATTTTCTCTTCCTTTCTTTTTGCAAGTCATGTTTTAACCAGATTTCTTTCCTTTCAACTCTGGAAGGCAAACGTAATGTTTGAAGCGCAGTGTTGTACTTGGAGAGGTGAGATTTTCCTCTCATTCTGTTGAACAATAAATGGAAACTTGCATGTTTGGAATCACACAACCCAATTCTTCCTCTGGAAGCAGTCAGCAAATTGTTGATGGGAAAATCAAAGCTCGAGGGGGAAAAATAGAGGTGGTAAGGATAGAGATATAAGCAAGGAAGAATCTCTTCAGGTACTTGCTTTTAACATACAGACAAATACAAACGGTGTTTTAAAGCTCTTCTGTGTGAGCCAAGTGTCTGTCTGAACCTTTTCCAGCTCTGACTCTGGGAAGTTTCAAAAACCCATCTCTTTTTAGTATGACAATTCTGTCCAAAACTGTACAGACAGCCATATCACCCAAGAAGATGAAACTGCATTCCCACATGCTACTCCACTCTTGCATAAATGCTAATTTATGGATGTTGGGAGTGGAGGGAGAGAACTGTACAGCCCTTCACCTCTGTAATTTATAATTGTGCCACTTACATAAAGTGCTTTATTCACTGGAGACTGATTTCCTGGTCACTGTAACCAGCACAATAGCAGCTGTGCATTTCAGTCTCCTCAACCCAACACTACAATAACTGAAGCCAGTGCAGGTGAGGATAAATACCCTGTGCTCATTCAGTACATGTTTTAACAGTGATAACTTGTGTCAGTAGTGAAAATCCTGCATATTAGAATAGCAAACTCCACTTTGAGCCAGTGTTCCATTGAAGGATGGTAAGAAGCTGCTATTGCAAAAGAAGCAAAGAAATTGGGTGTGATGACTTAGCAGTGACACTCCATCTTTAAATGTCCTTTCTTCATCCTGTGCTTAAAATAGTACTGTAAATTTCTGCATGGCTTTGTTTTTTGATGAGAGCTAGTTAGGAAATCAAGGATTCCATATTCCAAGAGCTGTGAAGAACAAGGACAATTTTAACACGGTGATAACTGTTGCCACAATACCTGTGGAAAGGAGTTTCATAGCCGTGTCCTGTTTTTGTGTATCATCAAATCACCAAATTGAATATCCAGCATCTTTTCAGTGTTTGTGATTATGCTTGGACAGACTCATTTAATCAGCTGCATGAATGAGCACTTAGGGATTTTATAAGCCAGAGTGGCCAAATTAAGATAATTAGACATCTTGTCTATTTTGTTATACTGGCTGCAGAACAGTAATGAGGTTAAAGGAATACTGTCAAGTTGGTGAAGGTACAAAATTGGCTTACCTAAAAGCTGTCACCATTCTGCTGTATGTATTTGAATACTTTGATTTTAGGATATTCTTCCTGCATATGTTTAGATTCATGACGTTTAGAGGCAGGCAGAACAGTGCAGAAGCTATATGAGCTTATTATTTCTCCAAGTTTCTCTTTTAAATGCTGTGAAATAACTTGATAATCCATAAAGTTCATTTTATATGCTGGGTCACTCGTAATGGCTCTAGAAATGCATCATCTCTCATTCGTTCAACAGAGTGTGACAAACATACATCTAATGGTACCAAAAAAAGGAAAGTAATAGAGAAATAGGAAACTGTTTCAGGGTATTGCTGCTTATGAATGCCATGGTCTTTTGTATGTGCTTTGCTAAATGCAGGCATAACTGTCATAAGCTAGTTTTCTGTAAAGCAGGACAACGAACCAGTCTGCTAAAGCTGATTTTTGAGGAACTCATTCAGCTGGAGCATGTGATCTGATCCTTATATGAATATCCTTTTGCTTCTCTTTCCTCTTGTGTACTGTGGCAACTGTTATATTTAGTTCATATGATGTCCACAAGCTTTTATCTGAAAGTCTGATATTAATTTCACATGCATTAAGTGGTTTTCATCAAAGTAAGCTACTAGGTCTTTTCCCTTTGCAAAAAAAAATGCCAGAGGGGAGAGCCTTCTTTTACCCACGACTTTCAGGGCTGTGTTTTGGGAAAACAACTGTTAACAAATTATTTCTTTTGCAACACAGGCTTCATCCTAGAGCAGCTGACCTTGGGTAATGTACCAATGTGTCTGTAAACTGATGACTTTTTCATTCTCCTTTCCTGTTGTCAGGAGGAGGAGGAGAGCCTAGCATATTCAAAGTTGGCTTCAGCCTGGATTTTTAGGAGTGACACTGGGAGGTGGGCGTGAGCACCATGCACTGTCACTAAAGAGTCTGCAAAAGAAGTTTATTGCCTGTAAACATAAATTTACTTCTTTGGGGCTCACAGATCCTGCAGAAAGTTGTTACAGTTTTATTAAGTGAGGGGGGAAAAGTTTGAGGAGCATTTGTAGATTGTATAATGACTAAATAACTTTACCACTGTGGCTCCAACCATGGCCACAACAGCTTATGTGACACTATGGCCAGCAAGATTGGGAAATCCAAAGAAAGGAAAGTGTATGCAGGACTTTTCAAATTTATTTTTACCGTGGTGTTTACATGTCTCCCTAATCTCAGCCCTGTGCTCCAGATGAAGCAGACCATGTGGTAGCTCTCTGAGACAATTTTGGCTGTTGTTTCTTCCCCCTACTACCCCATACAGTTAGGAGATGTTAGCTACATGTCCATCTTTTCCCTTGTGCTGCAAATTTTCAGTTTATCGCTGTAAATATACACTGGCCAGTGGTGTATAGCAAACGTCTTTCTAAACCCATGGGTTTGGGGAATTATTTAATTTTTTTCCCCTCCTTGGTTACTGCGTTTATGACTAGGTCATGGCTTATAGTGCTGAGCTCTGTGGGACAGCTAATCTGCAAATGCACTGTCGTTTACTTTTAACAGGACTACTAGGACATTTTAATGCAATGAGGTTTTTTTCCCTTCAAACAGAGAGCACACCTTCCTGTTCCCACTCCTAACCCTGAGTTGATACATCTGTGACGTTTTGAGGACCTAGAACCAGGAAAGCGTCTACATGGAAATGAAGACAGTATTGTTTAACTGATATATATGGTCTAATGGTAAAGAATTGCAGCTGCTACTCGAGTTCTCTACACATAACATTAAATGTCTTCTCCTTGCTTCACTAGAGAGGGAGTAAGCTTTTTGGTTATTACCTGATCATTTCTTATCACAAAACATTTTGTATGTTAAAGATACAAATAGGAAGGAGAACAGCTGACTTTCAAATTCCACGTTATGTTCCCATTTGCATCGTTTTTTTTTTCAGTGTGACTGCAAAAGCTGTTTGTGACTTTGAGTGGCCAACACAGTAACCAGGAAATCCACCAGTGACATTTTTTAGAAGAAGAGTACATTTGCTGAATGATTCTTGTCTTCTTATCCTATATGAAGTGTTGCGTGTTAAGCATTAGATATACAGTCTTAAATTAATGGAAAATTTAGTATTTGGCTTTCAGCTTCTCAAAATGGTCTGATGTTGTTTGGATTTAGAGAAATAAAGTATGTGTGATTATGAGGGTAGTTGCTTCAAACCGTTTAAGTCAGTCTTGTTCATCTTTTAGATTTCCAATATCTTCCTCTTACTCGACATAGATATTCATTACTGCTTTTTGTAATTCAGGATTAACTGCGGGTATTGTTCAGCATGTTTCTAACCTGTAAATTTGGTTTAGTGTTAGCAAGAATAATGCTTTTCTGGGTGATGTGTATGTTTAAAATAATTAAAAGGTCTTCAGAAGATCCTTGGAGAAACATCTCTTATTGTTTGTAGGGGCAGCATTGTGTACATTGCTAGATGAGAATACTGCCAAATGAAGTGCTTTTGCATATGCTGTCCCATATGAATCACAGTCAAGCAGGCAACCAGTTGCATCTAAAAGCAAGATGTTTCAGTTAGGAGAGACAACCAGCAGGCAATCTCAAAGTTCAAAGTTAGAATTCAACAGAATCCATTATTTGTCTCGTTTCAGTACACATGAAAGCCTTACATCTCATTACTGTTTATGTATACCAGCAACTAGCTGCATAGCCTACAAAAATAAATAGCTTCTGTGCAATGTGAACTTGACATCAGGAGCTGACAAGATTATTTGATGTCACCTTTACATGGTTTTTTGTTGTTTTGTTTTTTTTTTTCAGGAAAATGAACAGCTCCTTAACTGTGTATGTCAGTAACATACCATCACAGAAATAATCACTGAAACCACAAGATATTAGACACTTTTCCACATGGCACGTACCACACTGTCTCTCAAATAGCTCTTCGGTAAAGAAACAGAGAAGTTTAAGTGAAGCCAGCTGCTAGCAAGTGTCTGATGCTGTTGGCTACTGTGGAACAAAAGGATAGCGTAAGGAGGGGAAACATTAGCTCAAATTTTAGCTTGGAATTGATCAATTTTCTTCATATTGTTTTAGATTTTTATACTTCCAGAGTTTCAACACTTTGCAGAGTGTTGTGCCTAAATTGTAACAGAACCCACAGAGAACATAGGCTATATATGTATTCACTTCATAAAGAAATTACAGTGTTTGCTTATAACTGTTTTTTAATGATGGTAGCATTGTTTTTAAAAGTTGCATATTTAGGTGAAGAATGTAGGTGTGTGAGGAAGAAGTTTAATCAGACTCCAGCAAGGAAATGTGATTGCTTTCATAAGTTATTAGGGAATTTTCCATCTTTATTAAAATGGTTTATGGCAGAATTGACTGGTGACGCTTTGCAGAAATCCTGTAAGTTTTATAAAGGTGAAAGTCACCCCTTTACCACCAGGCCACAAGCTTTTCTGAGGGCAAATTCTTGCAAAGCACTGGCACAGCTTTAACAAATTAATATTTTACAGAGCTGCGTCACAGGGTCAGTGATGAGAATGGGGCTATTTCTACATTTTCTGCAATACCTCAGTGTGCACAGGTCTCCATTTCTGGGTGTTTAATTACTCTTTTCACTAGAACTTTCTAAAAAAACAGGCTAAGTTCCCAGAAAAGCCAAACAAGTATTGTCATCATGCAGGATGGACATTGTAGATGCTTTACTCCAGAAAAAGGTTCTGAGCTTTGAATTCACAACACGGGATCTGTCATGCAATTGTTGTACAGATAATTCAAGGTGACTACCTGAAGACTTATACATATGTACCACTTCTTGTTAGGCAGCTCCATGGTTCCTTGTTCCATGTGCTATTTGTCCTCTTCTGAGGTCATTTATATTGCATAAGTGAGGGGGTAAGTACTTAAATAGCCAGATAGCTGGCTTCTTGCAGCACAGGACACCTGAATATACAACGAACTTTTAATCGACCTGAACTACATGTAATACAGCATACACGTCATGAAAATGACTTTTTTTAATATCTACAATCATAAACTGGTTACTCCAGAAACAATCTTGTGAAAGGGTTTAAAGCTCTATTTGAGGTTACCTTTTGGTGTTTTTTTTGGGGGAGGCAGAGGTGTTGAAAGGGATTTCAAAAGAAAAGGCATGCTGAGGAGATAAACACAGAGCTGTTTAAGAGGAGTGCAGGAAGCAAAGAGATGGCATTGCTTGTGGGAAGCTCTTAGAAGTAATTAGTGATAAGAATGAGGAAGGAGGAAATCTGGTTGGCAGCTGCTGTGCATTTAGCAGTGCGTCTGACCTTGGCCTGTAGGTGTTTCGAAGCTGCTGGGGAAAGATTTGCTGCTGTTTGAATTCCCTTTGAAAGACTTAGTGAAATCTGCTGAAAACCTGCAGGGTGTAACTTCTCATCGTGTGTCTGAAAGCCATTCATGTGTCTTAGAGCCTTATTCAGGCATTGCTTAATATATATGATATAAGTTGGTGATAGATTGGAGGAGTCATGTTTGCACATTTTAGATGCCTGATAAGAGTACTAGGAACGGTCTCCCGTCAGTCTGCCGTAGGGTGGGAATTATATCCTCCTTGAAAACACTTCTTTGCCCTGCCGTGGGACAACATGAGAGTTGGCAAGAGTGAAGGAGTCGTTGGCCAGATTCCAGAGCGCAGAAGATTGGTTGGCAGGAAACGTGCATGGCAGGATTTAATCTGACACGATTTATTTGGATAAAAGGGAGAACTGATGGTGTATGGTGCATGTTTCACCTTGCTAAATATCTGAAATCTCTTGCCAGAGCTGTGAAATGATAACTTAATCCTTGATTGCTTCTCGCAGCGCTGCAGGCCATAATCTCTGGAAGAATGTTTTGTCAGCCAGGAATTATGTATAGCTTTACCAACCCCAACTACAATGCCTATTCCAGCTAGCTAACTTCTGAATCAATTTGTGGCCAGATGCTTTTACACTATCTACATTGTAGCTTCTATAGTTGGTACCAATAGTCAAACTTGTCTGCGAATGCCTCTTACTGATGACTTTTTTTTTTTTCCTAACATGAATAAATTACCACAGTAATGTACAAGCCCTTAAGCAACTGCCAGATTTGGTTTTGGAGGTGATGGTTGTTGCTACAAGCGTTTAGTGAAAGAATATTCTGTACACAAGAATAAAGATCAGTGGAACAAGAAGTAGAGAATAAAAGCTTATTGAAAATAACCTTCCCCATTAATTACTTTAGGATTATCTGATTCCCCAAACGAGAGCTTTGAACTGGAACATAATGGGCATGGAAGAACTGCTGTGCTTTGAAATAGTTATGTGGCATGTTGACTCAAGAATGGTTCACAAAGTATTTCCTCCACTTAAAAATGACCACAGTGATTTGCTGAGGTGGGAGGGAGAAGAATAGACAAAGCAGATGTGTAAGTTCATCATATGGACAAAAGATGAATTTAGGAAATTTAAGGACATGGACGAATGCTACAGTGAATCAGTAGCTCTTATTTAGGAAGAAATTGTTGGACTTTTACGCCCAAATACTGAAAAAAATCATATTTTGCAGAGAAAGAAATGGAAATGCTGATTACAGAAGCAATCTTTAGTCCTGTAGCGAAGGACTACTGCACCTTTAGGCTTGTACCTTGTAGCTCTACGTTCAGCTGCACCTTGGCTTACTGTGCGCATTGTGTGCTCACATGCCTGGGGTCTGTCTTCTTTTTTTCACTCCAATGATGATTATTTTGTTGTTTTCAGAACAAGTTCCTGCTGCATATATATAAGCTCTCATGAAATTCTACATTTAAACAGATATTTAATTCTGCCTAGAGCACTATGACTTTTTTTTTTTCCAGCAGTCCCAAGCCATTAGTAGGGTACATACAAGACATAGGAGCTGAGCTGTCACTGTGAAGGCTTGCCTGTAATTTTCATAATATGCTGTATTTTCCCATTGCATCTCAGCAAACAGGTCAAATATAGCTTATTTCCCATCCTCATGCTGGGAAAAGAACAGCTGATTTGAATGGTACACTGAGGTTAAGGATTTGTTTTCTAGGTCAGGCAGAAGAGCAGCTCGGTGCAAAAACATTACCCTGAAAAGCAATAGTCAGAGGGACTGTGAAGGTGATCTAGACTGTTTGTCTTAATTATTCTTTCTAGTCTTAATTCATTTGGGACAAAGATTTTTATGCATTTCCTCATGTCGGGTGTTTTAGTTGTAAGATTTCAGTCCTGAATGCTCATTGGAGTTTGGAAAAATGCCAACAGAATCTCCTGCTTTCTGTAGTGGGGATAGAGGTGAGGAAAGCAATCCCTTAACATCATTACTGGCAGAATTGTAGTCTTGCAGCTGCTGAACCGTTTGTGTGCTGGTAAAAAGGCTTGAAATCTTTGTGAAGAAAAAGTAATATATCAGAGTATGCCAAAACGCTTCAAATTTCTGTTGACATGCAGCATCCACATAAAAGTGGATATTAGCATCATAGAATCCTTTAGGTTGGAGAAGACCTTTAAGCTTCTCAAGTCCAATCATTCCACCAGCACTGCAACAGCCACCACTAAACCATGTCCCTCAGCCCCCCAGCTACATGGCTTTTAAAGACCTCCAGGAATGGTGACAGGGATATTGTTGCCTGCTTTCTTATCTTCACAATACATGTTATGAGTTTGCTAAAATGCCTTGGAGGAATATAAGACAGTATTGGAAGAGCTTGACTGGGTGAGGGAAGGTATGCAGTCTGTGCTCTTGGGAAGAGTGAAAGACAGTACGACACATTTTTCTTTTTTGAGAGATATCGAACACTAATTTTACTGTAGCTGAATGTTTGAGGTTTCTAAGATTTTTATTGGTTTTTGTCAAGATTATTTTGAAGTGCTCTTTTTGAGATGCCAGTGTCTTGACAAGCTGCCATTCTCAGATTCCTTTTTTACTAGAGTGGTTCAGATGCGTTGTGCTGTTCTTTCACCTCCCAGGCTCCTTAGACATTGAAGGGAGGTTTGAGTTGAGAGTACACAGATATTGTGTAAGCACCTCTGGCTTATCACTGAGTTGATGGAAACTAGATGTGCTGAAGTAAGGAAATTCAAGTGGTTACTGAACGATGAAGGCAAGACAAATAACTTTAATGCTTATGACTAACCTTTCTTGCCTGCAGCTCTTATTTTCTGCCTCTTCCCATACACAATTAGGTCAACATCATTTGTGGTTTCCAGTGTGTACTACCTGAGTCTCTAGCTTGGATCCAATGACTAGATTTACCACATGAAAATAACGGTTTGTTTAGCAGCTGACCAATTCTGGAGGCACCAAAAATGACTCTAAGGTGTAAAGTTTTGCACTACGCATGCGCCAAGAACTGCTCTCCTTAACAGCTGAAGACCCAGTGATGCCGAAATTGCACCAAGACTCAGAAAGTAACCTTGTAAATACACTGTAGAAATACAAAACAGACCATTAAGATTGATAAGGAGATAGGGAATTAGTAAGTACTAAGAGACACTTAAGAAGAGGAGAGACACCTCTTCTACGTGTTATGTTTAGAGGAAGTTAATGCACATTTAAAAGAAATAGGAAACATTGCCAACATTTTCTTTGCTGTCTCAATGAATCATTTGTTTCCCTGGGTTGAAGAGTCCTTATAGCAATTTCTGTAATTTGCAATTTGCCTGCTTTATATGAGGGTGAAGAGCTTCTGGACTATTCTGGAGTTTTGAAGCCTCCATGTCTCCAGAGCCTTTCATACTCCTGCAAATGACTCTTACTCTTTATCACGTGCCATCTTTTCGCTTCCATGTTTGAAGCAGAGAGGTGCTGATAGAATCTATTTTTGTCAAAGGATATTGGATACACACGTTTGTATATAGTGGGGGATTGTAAATATAACCAAGTTCATGGGGGAGGAAAAAAAGAACTTTCTTCCAGAATGGTTCTGGATTATGTATTTATGCTTTCAAAGGAAGACAGACAAACTCAAGGTGGTTTAAGGTTGAGGCTGTAATGAGTTTATTAATTGGATTATAAAGCTGGCTGATCTACAAAAGGAGGAAATACTGGGCTTGGTGGAAGGGAAAGAGTTCCTAAAATACCCTGTCATGGATTTTAAAAAAATGAATGTTCTCATTCCTAGCTGCTTCTAAAGGACTTCTCCTCACCCTCCCTTTTCCTACCTTTATTTTCTACTTCTAAGGGGAATCTACTGGCAGCTAGAGATTTCTGTGCTTGTCAGCACATTTTTCATTCTGAAGTGAGGGAGTGTTGACAGTTCTCAAATCCTGAACAAGGGAAATGAGCAGGGATGGGGCTGGGGAAGGTAGTCTGGTACAGTGTTTGCTGGTGGAGGAGGTACTGGCATCAGTTTTTCTTGTTCCCAACTTTTGCCTTTTAGCTGAACTGCAAGAAAAACCATCTTGCAACAAGGAATTGGAGTAAGCCTTGAGATCACTTTGAAGTGAGACACATATTTCAAAAATCCTGCTCTAGCTGACTAAAAACAAACAGAGAAAAAGGTTTTTTGAAAGATTCCTCTGCCCTGGAGACCTGGTGACAGGTTCTGCTCAGGTAGCTCTGCCATAAATACACAAATGCACACGCGGAAGTGAGGCAGGGGGCTTATGAGGCTGGGGGTTGGCATGTGCCATGGGGATGTGGGCTTGTGTGGCCTCAAGTTTCACCATGGAAAGTTTAGATTGGACCTGAGGAAGAACTTTTTTCCTGAGAGAGTTGTCAGCCCCTGTCTCAGGCTGCCCAGGGAGCTGGTGGAGTCCCCATCCCTGGAGCTATTGCAAAGCCTTGTAGCTGAGGTACTGGGGGACATAGGTTAGTGTTGGGCTTGGCACTGTGAGGGGAGGGATTGGATTTGATGATCTTTAAGGTCTTTTCCCACCAAAATATTTCTATGATTCTATAAAATAAGGAGCTTGTGGCTTGAGGAAAGTGAAGTGGACAGGCTGAAACTCATCTGATGGGATAGTAAAATGGTTTTTAAAAACAAAAACTCCAAAAACCCAACTTTTGCTTCTGAGTGAAGAGTTTTGCATTTGTATGTTTTTGGGAGTAGTTTAGTAAGAACAAAAAATTAACGATATGATTCTAATATCACAGCCAAAAGGGTTTCCTGGCTTTTGATTTTGTGGATTGTCATGGTTTGACATGACAGCCTTTTCTGGTAAGGGGGGTGGGGCTGTAAAGATGGCACCTGTAAGAAGTTGATTGCAACTCTCCCCAGCTCTGAGCCAGATCCACTCTTGGGGCTGAGCCAATTAGATGCCTCCACAATCACTTTTTAAGAAGAAGCCGAAGAGGAGGTTGCTTTTCCTCCATCTTTTTCCTGCTTCTTCCTTCTTCTGTCTCTTCTT